>QANX01004490.1:0-26693 GCA_003254975.1 Ochetophila trinervis | reverse complement strand
ACCCCGATGCCTACAACTAAATACAGAGTTTATCATCTCTTTTCTTTGTTGGCTTGCAAAAAACCCTTTATTTGGCCTCGGGTTTGTGTTTGGATTGGTATTTTGTATGATTGTATTTGCATCCAATTGTTGAGAGAACTGTTGTATTTGTATTTTCAATATCAATAAATAAAAATGAAAGTGATTTGATTTGATTTTACTTTGTAAAGTTCTTCTTGATCAATATTTTGGGTTTCACTTTTTGATTAATTGTACGAGTGTATGGAACTCTTGTAGTTGGATTGAATTATATGGTTAATATTGTTGAATATATATATATATACACCTCTTGATGAGAAGAAACCTTCCTAGTTTGGTCTCTGTTTTTTGGGGACAAAATTTATGTTGGTCATGGACGTTCACAAGTCTATTAAATGGTACCAAAAATTTGCAGGGGTCAAATTGATATATTTCTGAAAAAAAGTGAAAACAGTGCCACAAATTAACTAATAAAGCAGCAAGGCATTTTTTTGAAATAAATCAGATTTTCCAAAGTATTTGTTTATTGCTTTTTGCTAAGTTAGAGTTTGGAATTTTTTTTTGGTAACTCCAGTTTGGAAGTTGAAGTCATAGTAAATTTGCAATAGATGTTGCGCTCGCGCGCGCGCGCACACACACACACACATATATATATATGGGATATTATTACTGAAAGTTTCTAAATTATAGAGTGTTTCACACTTTCATTTTAAAATTTATTTGTATCACTTTGATCTTTAAACTTATATTTTCGTATCACTGTAAGTCATTTTTGAAGTTTCCATTCATGTGAACTGTTAAAAAGCATGTGCGATGCACATTAGATCCATTTTAAGGGTAAAATTGTAATGTTAAGAGTTTTTTTTTTTATCACTGTAAGTCCCTAAACTATATTTCGATTTACACTTTCGTCATAATTTTTTTTTTCATACTTTGATTTTCAAACAAATATTTCACTCAAATAAGCTTACACATGAAATCATGCTCACACCTATCTCAATCTCACTCACTTTTCTCCATGCAAGGTTATTCTTTTCCTTTCTTTCTCTATCTTCATTTGCATATAGAAGAAAAAAAACATTGATCAAAAGTGTTTTGATTTTGAAAAAAAAAAAATTGTGAAATATTTAATGTGTTGGAAGTTAATTTTGAATAACTAAATAGTAGTGAATCTGGATGGTTGATTGTATAAAGAACATTGTTTTAGTTTCTAGCATTTAGTTTTAAAAGTCATTAAAAAATAAAACGCCGTCCTTTCAGTCATCATCGAATTTGGAATGGATTAATGGGTCGTCTTGTTTAAGAAGAAACGAGTCGTGCGACCCCTATCCATACCTGATTGAATCTTTCACATCTGACCACATTTTTTGGTAATTTTGGTACTATTTGTTTTATCTTATTAATATTTATGAGATCACCCATGCATCGATTTGGCGACATGTCTCCTAAAAATGAATATCCAAGCTTAATATGTAACCATCGATGGGTTTTTACTTTTATTATGTTTTTCATTCCTCATTATTTTCTCTATCATTTAGTTATTCAAATTTAACTTCCAAAACATTAAATATATCACAAATTTTTTTCAAAATCAAAACACTTTTAATCATTTTTTTCTTGTATCTGCAAATGAAGATAAAGAAAGAAAGGAAAAGAATAACCTTACATGGAGCAAAGAGAGTGAGATTGAGAGAGGAGTTAGCGTGAGCTTATATGTAAGCTTATCTAAATGAAATATTTGTTTGAAAATCAAAGTGTGAAAGTTTTTTTTAGGATGAAAGCGTAAATTATGATATAATTTAAGGACCTATAGTGATAAAAACTTTTACAATTATAATTTTACCCTTAAAATGGAGATCACGTGCGTCGCACACGCTTTTTAATTGTTTAAATGGACGGAAACTTCAGAAAGGATTTACGGTGATACGAGAATATGAGTTTGAAAATCAAAGTGAGACAAAAAAATAAATTTAGGATGAAAGTGTAGAATATGCTATAATTTAGAGACATTCAGTAATAATATTCCTATATATATATTTTAGAGGTTTAATTGTCATTTACTTGAACTCAATATTTGATTA
The DNA here is from genome assembly GCA_003254975.1 of Ochetophila trinervis. Taxonomy (NCBI): domain Eukaryota; kingdom Viridiplantae; phylum Streptophyta; class Magnoliopsida; order Rosales; family Rhamnaceae; genus Ochetophila; species Ochetophila trinervis. Next base: position 24,594 of record QANX01004490.1, on the reverse strand, counting down.
TCAAAATCTTTAATTTAAGATCCAAATATACAGATGAAAAAATAACCCCATAAGTATCAGATACATGAGAAAAAAAAAAAGAGAGGTATATATCCATGTTACCATACCACATAATCTTGATAAATATCTTGGTAGGATAGTTAGTACTTTTAATATTACTCAAATATAGATAATAGGCATGTGTTTTTGATTTTTTAGATCCCTGTTTGCAAATTGTCCTTATCAATGTAATACCATATAAATTCAGCGACTTAAATGCTATAATTTTCAGTTTAAAATACAGAGAGCAATGACAATGCTAAACCATAATTTTTAAGAATAACTAAAAACAAATTTAAGAAAAATTTGTTCGATTAGGTGACATCATTACCAAGGTAGCAACAGTCCTCTGAAATAAGAAAAAAGACTTAATTAGTAGTTAAAATTAATATATGCTAAATTAAAATTTTGACGAAACTATATAAAGAAAGACAGCAATCTAAAACCATAATTAATATGTTCCTAGGTAATACTAGACTTATTAAATTTTTAAACTAAATTTGTTTATCAAAATGATGTAGCATAATTTTAGTGAGCATAATTTTAGTGGCTGTTATAAAAAAATAAAAAATTATACTTTAAAATCGTAAAAAATAATCCAATAAAATCATGATCACATTTTTTTATAAACAAATTTAATTTATAATTTTAATAAATCCACCTTAATCTCTTCTTAGTAAAATATTCAATAACTTTAACAATTGGACAGTACTGCTTAGAAATTCGGTTTTTTGTTGTTGGTAAAATAGCTTTTTCTATCCGTACGTACGTACACACAATATCATGAAAAATCGACCTAATATTGAAAAAGTTATTGTAAAAAAATGTAATTAAAATCTTTATCATTTGGCATCTAACATTTTTCTATAGGTCCTCAGATTATACGCCAAGTTTGGAGTGTTCACAGAAGACACTGACTTTGATCATTCAACCACTGCTAGATATTTAGTTATGTGGCGGTTCAACATTGGCTGTCGTTATGTATTTGTCTCATTTCTCAACCACATTTTAATTCTGACGCAACCTTATTTATTAAACTGCCTAAAAAAACAATAAGTTATATGAAAGTCTTATTTTCCAAACCTATTTTTATATATTAGTCTACCAGATAAAGGAAGCTTCTAATTGAATCCAATTTCGGAATTTGGGTTAATTTTCCTCGCTTATATATTACCGACTTATTGGTTTACTTTCTTTTCAAGAATATTAACTCTCTCTGGATATATATATTATCCATAATGAGTTTCATAGACTATTAATAAACGATATTCCTGGTAAATATCTATCTCAGAATTAGTAAATTCTCTTGTTAATCTTTTTTCTTTTATTATTAATTATTATTACTATTTATTTATTATTTTCATTTATAAGTTTCACTTAGTAATATCCAGGTTTTAGGGACTGAAAGACCACCATTTGGAGTCAACTGAAAATTTTGAATGTACTTCCTGAAGTTGCTTTTTTCTGACCAAATACAATGTTTTAGTAAGAAAAATAATATTATATATTTTCACGTTGATGTAATGTAGACATCTAATTAATAAATTTAACAACTAAGAAAAATCAACCAATAATGCTCTTAATAAAAAACCTCACCTAGCTAGTCTTATATTGACTCCTATTAAATAGAGGGGAAAACTCCATAAACCATCAGCCTCACTAGTCTATAAATACCACACACCTAGCAATCAGTTCTTCATCACCAATTCAAAATCTTCATCTTATTTTCCACTTTATTATAATCCCTCTCTTCGATATTACTTTTTCCAAAACCTCTTTCTTATATTAATCATGGGTGTTTTCACTTATGAAACAGAGAACGTCTCTGTTATTGCACCGGCTAGGTTGTTCAAGTCCTTGATCCTTGATGCTGACAACTTGGTCCCAAAAGTTGTACCACAGGCAATTAAGAACACCGAAATCATTTCCGGAAATGGAGGACCTGGCACCATCAAAAAGGTCCACTTCCATGATCGTAAGTATTCGATTGACTTGTGTTATTAGAAATTAATTATGATTACATGTAATTCATGGATTATATGGCGTGTAATTGGAAGTCAAACGTCCAGCAACCACGCCTAGTAGATAATTTATACACATGTTATATATCATAACATGTACAAAACTTTATAGTAAAAAGAATTAACCATGTATATATTATTTTCCAGAGATTAATATATATTGTTATTTTGTTTACACAGACAGCCCCATCAAGTATGTGGTGCACCAGATAGATTCAGTAGACACAGAGAACCTGTCATACAGTTACACAGTGATTGAAGGTGATGTTTTGGGAGATATTGTGGAAAAGATCTCTTATCAAACCAAGGTTGTGGCAGGCTCAGATGGTGGAAGTATTGTAAAGAACACCAGCACATATCACACCAAAGGTGACCATGAGATCAAGGAAGACCAAATTAAGGCAGGCAAAGAAAAGTCTGCTGGTCTCTTCAAGGCTGTTGAAGCCTACCTGGTTGCAAATCCTGATGCTTACAACTAGTTAAAAACTATATTGCTCAAATTTATATTAAAAATTGCATGTTACATTTTACAATTGAGTGTGGGATTTTTTTTTTTTTTTTTTTGGTTTTTTAAGGAGATCTGGGATATATTTCAGTCCATTGTGGCTTTTGTTTTGCTTTGTTTTGTTATTTTTCTTGCTGCCAAAACAGCCTTTGATGAGCTACTACCTTACGGTATAAGGATGTACTTGTATTTGTTTTCAATAAATAAAATTATGCCAACTTATAGTGATTTTAAAATTGTGTATCTGATGTGACATACAATTGATAATAATTAATATATATATATATATATATAACTTGGACTTTTTATGTTGATTTTTTGATATTGTCGTATTTAGGAGAGAATTAGTGCCTGGAGAACAATTTTCTAGCGTTAATTGGACTTGCTAGCTTGTGTGTAGTATTATTTACTCTGTTGAAATTATGAAAGGCTAAGTTTCAGTAAACTATATGGATGTTGGATGGATGGATGAAGAATTGGTCATCAATTTTCTAATTTCGTTTTCACATGCACCGTCGACAATTAATTAAATTATCCAACTAAGATAAGATTTTTCTACTTTATCCAATTAATTAAATAATTTGCATTAATTTATAAATTCATATACAATCTTTCGGTAAACAAAAAAGTAAAATGAAAATAAAAAAATCATGCAATCTAATTCCAATATGACAACTCAGGTATTATAAATCAGATTTTGACAAAATAAAAAGAAAAATTACTTCATGTGAAAATATTAATTTTCAAATTAGCAGTTATTTGTAATTATATAAAATGACAGAGAAGGTGGATAAAATTATCTCTCAATGTACAGATCGTTAATAACTTATTGGTAAAGCTAAACCTGGCTAAATCAATCTAATCCTTATATATTTTCTTAAACTTTTGTTAATTAACATCTTCACTTTAAGTGAATCAGTAAATCTTGTTTTACCATCTAATAATAACCAGTAGCCAAAAAGAGTGAAAGTTCAAAAAGCATAACTTTATGAAAAAAAATTACATAGAATAAGGATGGAATTGAAAGTTTAGATAAAATCGTCTGGCAACCTTATATTTAGTATATGTGGTCCAAGACTCCAAGTGATGTTTTGTCTTTTTCCATCGAGGACCAAAAATGAGAATATTACTCTTGGAAATGCCAAACGTTAATCGTTATCCAAATAAAAATCTGAAAATTACAGTGGAGTAAATTCTGTCACTGTAAAGTGTTCTATAATTATGTAGTTCAACAGTCGTTTTTAGTGTGAAAAACTTCATATTTTTTGAACAAAAAGAAAGCTGGATATGAAATGGAAAACTTTGACTCGTGGCAGCCATTTTTGAATGCCACGCAAGCTTAAATCCTTGAACCAGCTGACACAAGTCAAATGGTCTTCGAGGAAAAATTAGTTGGAAAATCTAGAATTTTCTTTTTCCCGTTTACATGCGGTGGGGTTAAAACCCCGGAAGGTAAAAATCTTACCCTGATTTGTAAAAACTAACAAATCGTGGAACACCTGTATTTTGTAGCCACAGATAAACATTAATTGAAGAAATAAATGAGGTTAGCTGGAATCAAATTTGGTCCATTTGACATGTTTCCTTCTTTTCTTTTTTAAAATTTATTTCAATTAAATACAAAAATACCCATTTAAAAAAAAAAAATTTGAAACGATTCCCTGTTATTTTGGAATATCCAATAATAAAAATTCAACAAGTAGTCAAAACTGTTTGATTTGCCAAATTGGAAATTGGGAAACTTCGAGCAAGCTTCACCTTCAGCCTCCGCATCTATAAATACCACCCGAAACAAACACTTCTACACCACTCCAAAACCTCTCAAAACCCCATTCAATCATTCTAGATCTTCCTTTTTCATAGTCTTTATAATTTCTTGATCTTAATTCCTTTCAAGCTCTATCATGGGTGTTCTTGCTGTTGAATCCGAAAGCACCTCTGTCATTGCCCCTGCTAGGCTGTTCAAGGCCTTAATCCTCGACTCCGACAACCTCATCCCGAAAATCCTACCGCAGGCCATTAAGAGCATCGAAATTGTTTCCGGAAATGGAGGAGCCGGTACCATCAAGAAGATTCACTTTGGCGAAGGTACTTAATGAGACCGTGTTCATTCATTTCCTGCTTAAGCTTATTATATGCACATCAATTTTACATAATAATCGTTATGTTGCTTGTTTCGATTATGAACTGTATTGAATCACAACTCAGTATCACCTATTTCGTGTACGCTTGAATTTGTGAGAGGTGGACTTGGAATTAGATAATTATAAACTTTAACAAATTGCTTGTACAGATAGCCAATTCAAGCACGTTGTGCACCAGATCGATGCAGTAGACAGTGAGAACTTCACATACAGTTACACTGTGATCGAAGGCGATGTTATTGGAGATTTGCTTGAAAAGATCTCGTACGACACCAAGATCGTTGCAGGCCCGAATGGCGGAAGCATTGTGAAGAACACCAGCACATATTACACCAAGGGTGACAATGAACTCAAAGAAGAGCAAGTTAAGGAAGGCAAAGAAAAGGCCTCTGGTTTATTCAAGGCTGTCGAGGCTTACCTTGTAGCAAACCCTGATGCATACAATTAAAGCTTTATTTGCTTTATCTAGTTAATTTCCTACATTATTATGTAAACCAATCCAAATTGGTGTCCTGTACGTGGGTTTTCATGTTTGTTGTTTCTCTTTACTGCCAAACTCTACCCTTTGGCTTTTGAGATTGTGATCACCGGTTATGTCCTGCATAAAATGAATATACTCTGTTTCAATTTCCAATAAATTAATAAAATGAAAATATTTTGATATATACTAGTAGCTACTTCTTGGTTTGGACGACAGTACACATTGGAATTGTTATTTTTATGTGTTTCTGCAATATGTGATTCATCAAAAAAAAAAAAAAACAAGAAGGAAAAAAAAATAGAGTATCATATAGATATTTTTAATAAAAAGTACATCACTATATACACTAACCTTTTGCACATGGTTTTTGGCAAAATCAATTAATTTTTTCAATATAAGGAATAAGATGCAAAGAACTTAATTCCCAACCGTTTCGATATAACCAGGAATTGATTGATTTTTCCATTGGTGGGTCAGAATTTGTTGGACTTTTAGTAGAATTTGATAAAGGCTATTAATTAGGTTGGCACAATGTCTGTGCGGCAGAGGTACTAACTTCTAAGCTGGAGTGGATCAAAATTTTGAATTTTAGAAGCGAATAGAACCAAAAAAAGAATTCAATTTCGGGAGAAAAAAAGAGAAACTTTAATTTATTTACTTTTTTTCTTAAATACAAGGACCTTAAGGTGCTAAAGTCCTTCAGAATGTAACTTATGATCAGAAAGTGTACGTAATGCCAAGGACTTTCTTTGAATTAACCTTATTAACCGAATACTAAAAGAGAAATGGATCGTCAGACTGTTAGAGAGAGAGAGAGAGAGTTACGTTTGAAAACTTAAGTTATTGTTTTTGGACTATTTAAAAGTATTAATTTTTTATTTTTATTTCAAAGAGCAAATAGAATTTTTAAATGAAAAAGTTAAAATATATAATAAAATTTGACTATCTAAATGTAAAAAGTCCATCTATTTTTTATATTAAATTTTTAATGCACATATTTATTGTACCTATAATGCACATTTAATAATTTTATTTAATTTTATATTTTCTTATATAATAAAATAATTTGATTTATTATATTTATTCTATAATATTCAAACAAGTGAGAAAAATAAATGAATTCTTTATTGAAAAGAAAAATAAAAAGTATTGATAAAAAATGTAATTAGAATTGTATAAAAAAATTTATTTTTTATTTTAAAAATTTTAAAAATATTTTTTATTTTAAAAATTATACTTTTTAAACACAAAATGCTCTAAATCAAAATCCCATACGTATATACACTGTAACAAAGATACTGCTTACAAGTATAAAGTAAAGATGGATCTCTGCCATGTGCCAATCAATCAAATAACAATATGTACACCATATGTATTCCCAACACCTCTCACCAAAATATTCCCAACAGTACCATTTCTCTTTTATTATATGATTACAATTTTTTAAATTTATTTACTCAACTTTATATGGATAAGAAAAGAAGATAATATTTAGAATAATTGAGAATAGTACACCTATTGGAATCAATCGTTTTTTGAGAGGACGCTTTCTTTGACTAATATAATAATTAATCATTCCGCATTTGAAAAATATTATATTTCCCTTTCACATTATTATTTATCGACAGTCCCATTCCCATTAAAATGTTCAACAATATTTAACTTTGCCTATCAACTAGATCTCTTTGCATTATAGTCTGGACACTTGACACTCCATAACTTTCACTCTTGCCTATAAATATATACCTCCTTCAACATCCGTTTATTCAAATCCAAAGAAACCCTCATATCTACTTCATCAAATAATTTATCATCCTCTTTGATCAATAAATCATTGGTGTTTTCAGTTACGAATCCGAGTTCACCTCCTCAGTCTCTCCCTCTACACTCTTCAAAGCTTTTGTCCTCGACGGCGACAATCTCGTCCCAAAGGTTGCACCTCAGGCTGTTAAGAGTTCCGAAATCATCGAAGGAGATGGTGGTGTTGGAACCATCAAGAAGATCACTTTCGGAGAAAGTTAGCTATTGATTGATCATATATATATATGATCACCAATATCATATTTAAAAGCAAAAATGTGTTGAATACTTAATTATAATTCAGAATCACTATTTTTCTCTCGAACTTATAAAAAAATAAAATAACAAAGTTTAATACCTCTTCAATAATAATAATGATAACAATATTATTATTTTTGCATGCACGAAGCAGGTTCAGCTATGTGAAGCGCAAGATTGATGCAGTTGACAAAGAGAACTTAATCTACAGCTACAGTTTGATCGATGGCGATGCTTTATCGGACAAACTCGAGAAAATCTCTTACGATAGCAAGTTCGTTGCCACCGCTGAAGGAGGGACGATCATTAAGAACACTAGCAAGTACCACACCAAAGATGATGTGGAAATCAAGGAAGAGCAGGTTAAGGAGGGCAAAGAGAAAGCCTCTGCTCTGTTCAAGCTTGTTGAAAACTACCTCCTCCAAAATCCTGATGCCTACAACTAAATCTGTACTGTTTAATTAAGTCTGTATTCAAAGTAGACCACTCTCACTACCAATTTGGATTTCTAATAAGTAATGTGGTTGCTTTGTGTTGTCCATTTCCTATAAAATATATCTACTTGTTAATTAATTACCACTAGTCAACCAGTTTCTTATTTTCTCCCCCTCTTGACCAAAGCTTCTTTTTTTATTTATTAAAATATCTATATGATGCTTTTGCTACTGATGATGGTTCTGGTGATCGATGTTTTTTTTTTTTTTGTTAATTTAAAATTGTATAAATGAAAAATCAGGATCTCAATTAAAGGGTATTTTTGGGAAGATTAATATTTTACTAAGTGATAATGATTCTGATAATATATAGATGGAGTAAATTCAGANTATATATATATATATATATCGTGTTGTGTTTGGATCAATTTTTTTTTTTATATAAATTTAAACAGTTAAATTTATATTTTTTAATATATAAATTTTATAAATATACAGGAACTCATGGCGTATCATATCGTATAAATATAAAAAAATTATTTAAATTTGATTCGTTGAATTTATATATTAAAATATATAAATTTTAATTTTAAAAATATTTATAAATTCATATTGAAATTTACAAGTGATATAGTTTTTGTTATAAATTATTAATAATATTTTGTCAAGAGAATATTCTAATGAGTGAAGAATATTCTCCATCTTTCACATCATCTCTAATATCACATTTTATAGTTTATACCTTCGAAGGCATATAAATCGCTATTAAAATGGTCTAAGCATTTCTTGTGAGGCTCACGTCCAATCAAGTACATGGTTGATCAACTTTAGTCTCGAAAATAAAAAATGCTTCACATATCAGTCTATACATCAACAGAAAAAAAAAATTATATATATAATAAATATATAAAAAAAATTCAATTTTTTACCCAAGTGTGTCGACTTAATGACGACCTTTCCGCGTAGTTGAATAATAAACTAATTATATGCATGTATTATATATATATATATATATATTCTCCCATACTTTGATTATTATTTTTAATTGTTTTTCTTTTGCTTTCATAGGAAAGCAAACTAGTTTTTTAGTATAACTGACTCAATCTTTCCCATTTTCTTATCAATCCTCCTAACCTACCGCCCCTCTAATTGATTTAAGTTGTAAATAATACAACTTGATTAATAATAAAACATAGATTTGCTTTTATCTTCCAATTAGAAAGTTTGCGGGTGGCTTGGGGAATCATTAGGTTGCTTATTTAGATATAATAAGTGCGTAAAAAGATTGTGTAACGAAAATCAACCAACTAGCAATTAATTGTTTCCTATTAAAAATAATTTAAAAAAATACAAATTAAGACTTGCTTCCAAAAGTTGAAGAGAAAAATCTTTTGACTTTAATTTACAAATTTGGTGTGATTAATTTATAGGTAGATATATATTAAAAATTCACAAACTAATTAGTTCAAAATTATTGTGATTCTTGGATTTGAACCAAATTAATTAAAATTATATTAGTTTTATAGAAATAGTCTAATAATAAAAATTATTATTTTTTCGAAAAATAATTCAATTATCCATTTTCAATATAAAAAAATTAAAAAAATTAAAACTCCATTATTTTCGAGACCAACCGGGCCAGGCCAATTCATATAATTTATATAAATTTAGTACAAGCTGCTGAGGTGGGTCACATGGGAAGTTGACAGAAAACCAATCCCATGTGAAAGAAAAAAGATTTATTTATTAATTTATTTTTGTGAAAGAAAAAATATGGGATTGGAGAGAAACTTTGGTGCCATAGTTTAAAGTTTTCAACAAAGCATTTTTACTTATTTAATTGGATAAGATTAAATCAGATTGGGCCCATATGACATCATCTTACAACACTGTCAAATTTCACCAAAAAAAAAATACAACACTGTCAAATTTAACAGTTTACTTTTTCATAAAATGAAAAGGACGAAAAAAAATCCAGATGCAATGCAATTTATTTTTATTTTCCCAATGCTACCGTACAGATGATGTACTCGTAGTTGAATTATACAGAAGTCGAACATAGATGGATTGTGGATATAATGCGCTGATGGGATGAATGAGGACGAGTTTTTGGAACCATTTGATCTAATCGAATGGGTATAAAAATTTCTTTAATCGTCATGAGTCACTGTCTAACTACAGCTTTTCATCATTAGCCACAATATTTTGATTTAAAACAAATTGTATTAGTTTCTTTTATGATCGATTTTACAAAGTTCATCAATTCATAAAGTTTATAGATTTTCATATATAGACTTTTTGAGAAATTATAAAATTATGAGAGATTTTTCATTGGCAAAACAGTCCTACTTGTGGACTACAATTAGTTTAGATGATCCTCATGAATTGGTTCTTGAAAAATATTGAAAAAGAAAAAAAAAATGCAAAAGTTTGTACAATATAAGTAGTTAAATCAAGGTTTTATTTAGTTAATTTAAATAATTAGCTCATATAACATTCAACTTCGATGATACTCAATTTTGTAGTTTATTAAAAAAAATAGTTTAATATTACACATATTTGAGAAATAATTTTAAGTAGAGTAGACCATCTAGATATAAGAATTCCCAATTTTTTTATTTTCTTCAAAGCCGCCATACTCGACCAAAATTAAAATATCATACAAATTCTCATAATTATTGCAATGTCATCGTCAACTTGAAAGAGAGATTGAAAATTGAATTATAAAATTTGCAAGTTGGCTTAAACTCTTAGTGCTCATCGACTAATTAATCTCACCTTAGCCTATAAATAGTACCTCTAGTATTCATCATCTCCACAGCTCAAAAAACTCCTTCAACTAGCTAGTTTATATATTACATATCCATTCGATCAATTTCCTCCTATTAATTTGATCTTCTTCTTTTTTATCAATTAATTATAATCATGGGTGTTCTAACTTATGAATCGGAGACCACTTCCACCATTGCTCCAGCAAGGCTTTTCAAGGCCTTTGTTCTTGACGGTGACAATCTCATCCCAAAGATTGCACCTCAGGCGGTCAAGCACGTTGAAATTCTGGAAGGAAATGGTGGGGCTGGAACCATCAAGAAGATCCATTTTGGAGAAGGTAATTTACTAATTATTTATAAACAGCAGATTAATTTGCTGAATCAATTTTAAAAATTTAAACTGATAAAAGACGATGAATCTATCGTAGTTTTTATATTTATGTACATTTTTTTATATCATATAATTAGATAAGCTATTTGATAAATGAATGTGTTGAATTAATTAATATGAGCACTGCAGGTGCCCAATTCAAGTATGTGAAGCACAAGATCAATGTAGTTGACGCAGACAGCCTGACGTACAGCTACGCCGTGATCGAAGGAGATGTTTTGAATGGAAAAGTAGAGAAAATCGAGTACGAGAACAAGTTCGTTGCAGCCGCCGGTGGAGGGTCGATCATCAAGAACACGAGCACGTACCACACCATCGGTGAGGTGGAGATCACAGAAGACCAAATTAAGGCAGGCAAAGACAGAGCCTCTGGCCTTTTCAAGGTTCTTGAGGGCTACCTCCATGAGAACCCTGATGCCTACAACTAAATTCAACCTCTTTTTCATTAATTATATCTATGTATGTTTGAGGGGGTTCAATTTCAAGTTGTTGTGTCTTGCGTGTCTGTTTCCAAAATAAGTGTTTGTGAGTTGTCATCATCGATCTGGTTGCTTATATATTGATATTTTGGTTGGGAAAACTTTGAAGGATATTTGTATTATTTTCTATAAATTATAATAAAGATATGTTTTATTGTCAAAGTTTCGGAAGTTTATTAATCCAAGATAGGTGTTCATCGAGAAACAGAAGAAAAATATTTTAATGAAATAATAAAATATATATAAACAAGAAAATTTATATATATAAATATTTTTATAAATTACAAAATAGATTGTTATTAAAAGAAACAAAAAATGATATTTGCCACCGTTAATGTTACCTATATTAACCATATTGAATTTTATTGGGGTATTTAAAAGAATTTATTTTTCTATATTAAATTTTTTAATTAAAAAAATTAAATACAACCGATCAATATTTGTCATATCAATATCTATCTATTAGTAATAAATAACAACACTCTTACTCTTCTTGTTGATGTTAACTCCTACAGTACTGCAAGTGGTGGAAGTCAAACTTTAAACTTTGAAGGATTCAATGCTCCCCCACACCCTCAAAACAACAAAAACAGAGGAACTATTTTTATTATTATTATTTTGGTAATTGAAAGCAGGGGAACTAGGCAATAAGGCTTTAGCGAACCCCATTTTGAATGCCAATCATTTGTAGAACATTAATAGATAAATGATTCGCATTCAGAAATATATATTGGTTATTATTCTCTAAAATATATATAGTAATTACATTTTTTTTTTGGTGAATATTGGTAATTATATAATACATTATAATAAATTCCCAATAAAATAGGCTAAATGGCTATTAAAATTTCGATTTTATCCTTATCATATACATATATAATGTTTTTTTCAATGTCTTTAAATTGAGAAGAGTATAACATTTCAATTGCGGTCCAAGAAATCGCCTTGGAATTGATTAAGAAATATTGTTGAATTGGTCCTGGAATGCGCTTTTAGTTCAAGCCCAAGAAAAAATATATAGCAAAGGGAAATTAGCACAGATGCCTACGTGAACAAGAGATTAATGAAAAATAGCTAATTATTTTAAAAGTTCTGAAAAGTGTCCATAATTGAGGATGAAAAATCAAAAATATATTTTCTGAAAAATATAATTTTTTTTTTACGGTTTCATTGGTTTTTTCACACCATTTTGTCCCGCCTCATCTCTTTCATCTCTCCCATCCCTTTCTTCATCTGGTATTTTCTCTTTAAAGTTTAGGTCTCCGGCAATGACTAGGATTAAAAAAAACCGCAGGCAGAGGGAAGCTAAATGCCAGCGATGAAATAAAAAAAAAAAAGAATTGCCGTCGGCAAAGAGAATCGAAAAACTCATAGAGAAGAAAAATGCATCCAAAAAGAAGAGGAAGGTCAGTGACCCACCAAACGTCGTCCATGGACGACGATTGAGGCGAGCTCGAACTAAATCAGAGGAAACAAAGTAGCCATTTGAGCAACAACCAAATGTTAATTTTTCTCCTTGTTCTCTAGTTATTTTCAAATTGGACATGTGTTTAGATATTGGCAAATGTGTTTCTCTTTGTTCTTTAGATATTGGCCAGAAATTGTATTTGGGTATGTGTTAATACTTGAGAGACAAATATTTGCGCAGTTGTTTTGTAGAACCATAATTTTTTTTGGGTGTTTTGTGTGGTGTTATTTCTAGAGTTTATTTTATTGTCATTTTTTATTTATCCCGTCTTAAGGCAAAGGGCCCCTTCCCAAGTGGGGCGGGGCACAAGGTAGAAATAATTTGGTTAGTCTGTCTTCCTACCCCTCCCACTTTAGGAGGGGTCCCTTACATGTGGACGGGGTAATATAAAGGAGAGGTATATTTCATATATGAATTCAATTTCACTTTAGAACATTTTAACTTATTGTCTTTATGAATAATATTCACTGTACTACTAAATTAAAGCTGAAAATATGGATGCTTAACTAGTATATGTTATTATGCATAGATTATTCTCAGTGTTCAGAAGCGTCTACACAATGTAGGTGCACAATTGAAGGAGAAATTTTCTTCATATGGCAGTACCATCAAATCCATTGAGAACATCAAGAACAAGCTAACCTTAGATCAGTTCCGAGAGTTTCAAAAAACTTGTTTTGGCCATTTCCTTGATATGCAGAAGCTCGAACACCAAGGACATGTTATCTAACACCTAGGTTTGTGTATGGTGGAGTGCAATAATGACATGATTTTAGAGTTCAACTTCGGTGGCACCGGTGCACGTTTCAACGGTAGAGATTTTGCAATGATCATTGGATTGAGCTTCAGTGGTGATATTGAGGACAAGAATATAGAAATTGAGAATATCAATTCGTATGACATCCAGACCAAGTACCTAAACAATAAAAAGTCAATTTGGACAAACCACCTCAGAGATTACTTTGAGAAATCATCGTTCGAGGATGATCAGCATGCAGTAAAAATGGATTTGCTACAGAGATGACATGTATACTGTTAAGGAGATTCAGACATCTGACATTTTACGAAACTATGTTCGCAGGATTGAGCCTCCATACGAACGACCGTGGTTGACCTGCAATTATGTAAGTTAATTTTAATGATCCTTAAATAGCTTATGCACAACAGTGTCTCAGAATTGTTGTTACTATTCTTGTGCAGTTGTTAATGCCAGTGAACAATGGGAATACGCACTGGCTTGTAGCACGAAGCGACCTGGTTGGACACCATGTAGAATTATATGATCCTAATGTTTGTGGATCATCCAGTGCAACACAGTTGAAAAATGCCAAGTGCATCCAACATGTATTCCTGTTTATTTTGCAGGCGTTTAATTTTTTTAAACAGCGACCAAATTTGTTAGAATCTGTCGAACCTTTTTCAATTAGTAGGATTGACGACTCGTTGGCCCAACAACAAGTCTCATAAGTAGACATGGTAACTAGTCATTTTTTATGTATTACTCGGTTTATTATATTGATTTTGAATATATCGTTTTGATGCAATGGGAATTGCGGCATGTTTGCTTTGAGATTGATTGAGAACAAATATGCTGGACTACCATTGACGATTCAACAAAAATATATGATGTTCATGAGGAAAAAGTATGTTGCAAAGTTGTACGATAAAAACTTTAGTTTAGGCAACTATATGTAATACAGTTTAATTCAATTGAATTTTATTAATGTTTAGGCAACTAGAAGTATTACAATTTCAAAAATTAACTACGGCCTGCTTTGAATTGTAAATATTAATTCAATTCCACATCAGCAGAGTAAAAATGATCGTACAGATTATACAGGGATATTTGTATTGAAATCATATCCATTTTACTGCAATTGACAATTTAAAAATAAAAAATGATGTTAAATAATAATAAAATAGCATATTACCCCGACTAAACATATTAAGTAACACATAAAATGTTGACCCCGCCACAGAGTAGGGGGCCCAGTCCAATATAGGCAGGGTCATAGGCATAACAAACGTTTCTCTCTGCCTAGTACCCCGGCTCAATTGGACGGGATCCCCTACTCTATGGTAGGGTCAACACTTTATTAATTTCAGTTTATTTTATATGCCCCTTCTGTATGCCTCGTCTGTTGGGCGGGGTACATCGTCTTCAATCTCAGGCAAATACTGTTTAGACTGTGTTTTTCTTTGTTTTTTACATTGTTTTTATTTTGTCATTGTAATAAATTACTTTATACATATACTAAAGCATAAAACTAATATATGACTTTTTAGCAATGATTTTAATAAAAGAAATGTAAATTACTTTAGTGATGATTGTAACTAAAGAAATGCAAATTATCTTTCTCAATATTGAAGATGCAATGAAATTGCTTTTCTATATACCCCGAAATGTTTTCGGAATTGAGCTCTAAACAAACTAAATGGTGTTGAACTACAAAGATAATCAAGAGATAGATTATCCAGACCGATTTTTTTTTTCTTAAACAGAGCACAAAAATAATTTTTTTCACGATGCATTTGGGTTTGCCAATATTTAAACACATGTCCAACTCAAAAATAACTAGAGATCAAGGAGAAAAATTAACTTTCGGTTGCTATTCAAATGGCTGCTTCATTTCCTTCGATTCGGTTTGAGCTCACGTCAATCGTCGTCTATGACCAAAGTTTGGTGGATCACTGGCCTTCCTCTTCTTTCTGGATGCATTTTTCTTCTCTATGGATTTTTCGATTTTCTTTGCCGTGGCAATTTTTTTTCTTTTTTTTCATCGCCAAAATTTGACTTTCCTTTGTTGGTGGTTTTTTTAATCCTAATCAGTTTTGGAGATCTAAACCCTAAAAAAAAAAATACTAGATAAAAAAAATCAGTAAAACTGTAAAAAAAAATTTTATTTTTTTAAAAGAAAATATTTGAAATGGATAGACAAAGACATTAAAGAAGATAACGAAGATACTTTTAGTTTTTCCACCTCAATTATAGCCACTTTTTAAAATTTTTAAAATGATAAATTTTTCATAAATTTCTTGCCTACTTGGGCATTTGTGCCAATTTCCCTATAGAAAAACTACGGTGGTCCAAGATGATTTATCATTATTTATCAAGTTGAGCACTGAACAAATTTATGGATCACGAGAGACTAACTTGTATTCTTATATATTAGATAAAACAATAAAAAAATAAAAAGTAGCCGTTGGGTTTTTCTAACTTTTTTAGTAGGCACGTTTTTCCAGACAAATGATTATATTCTTACGGCGAGCGACAATAATTTTCTAGTAAGAGATTAAAGTATAGAATTTTTGCAATTTGTCGTTTCTCTTAAAGCGGTGCCTTTTATTGATTAAATGTATGTCACATTTAATTGGTGTTTATTACTTTCTTGAATTGTTTAAAGCATTTTTTTATTGTTATTATTTTATAATCAGATTTTTTTAAAACTTCAAAACAAAATCCACTCTGGAATAAATTAAATTAGTATACAGTATCAGATCATCTCTAATCGACCTGTTAATTAGAAAAAAATATTATCAGAGAAATAGATAATATTTGACAAAAAAAAATTTTGATAATGTGTAAAGTGTCTGTTAGGTTGATGTGCTTAAAAAAATAAAAATTGTCAGATTGAGTCTCTAGTTTTAGAGAGTCGGTTAGACATTCTGACTTAGAATTTTTTTTTATCATTATCTTTGACAGTTTATATTAATTAAAATTAATTTTAATTAAATTAATTTTTTTTTAAAATTACATATCATCAATTAAATTTATTTTAAACAGTTTTCATTAGAGATTATTTTTGAATATTCACATTTGTTATATAAACAATAATAACTTATATTCTACATACCATATAGACTTCAATCTATAATATCATTAAAAATGCTCTAGAAAACAACCATCCAAAAAAATTTGAGCAAAACAGCCAAGTAAACTTGTTAAACAATTTAGAAATAGAAAACCAGGAGCTATCGACAAAATCAATAATGGTGGATACATATACTGTTCATATTGTATGGATGATTTTGACATTTTGGTCCTATTTTCAGATGTCCAAATACCTTTTTATACCTGCGCGATCGATGCTTTGGATCGTCTTTAATTTGCTGCAATTAACATATCGTTGTTAAAAGCTCTTACCTATATATTCTCTATGAAAAAAAGACTTCGCCAAGTTTTAATGATTTGATTTATCCAAAAAGAGAAAAACAAAAGACGAGAGAGTGTTTGAAATTTGCTTGATTATTATAATTCAAATTAATAAAATATCTTATGGTCGATGTTTATTTTTTTATTTGTTGATATTTGATTTTTACTATTTTTTCTATAAATAAATTTTTTGATATAAAAACCGAAATAAAGCAAACTATACCAAAATTTTAATTAATAAATATAGTAAATCTAGAATTATTAATTTTTTCAGTATTTTTTTGGGTAAATTAAACGTTGATGTTTGTAAAATTATAGAACAAATTAATTATTGAGTCGGCAAACTAGAGACAAAATTTTTGAACATTACAAGTGATAAATAATTATTTGGTTAATTTTTTTTCTTTTTATCATTTTTCTTTTAAAAGTTCCGATTTAATCAACTTCAGTGATTCCTAGTTTTGTTTGCAAATGGCGTTAACTATCTAAATATTTAGTATATAGTCAGTAGCCAATTAATTACTAATATACCAAGAGTTCCACCATTTCTTTCTTCTTTTTTATTATTATTATTTTTTTTTTTCGGGATTGTGTGCTCTTTAAATTCTTCAACAATCTTGTCATTTTCTGAATTAATTACTCCACGCATATATATGGCCAAACATAAAATAATTTCATAATTTTCTTCAATAATAAAAAATAATTTTATTGCCTCAGCGTAGCCAGATTTTAATATTTTTTGTATAGCCTCCTGCCTATATTCCTTTAATTATATTATAACCAACAGAAATAGCTGCCTGCTTGCGTGTCACCACCTTCTCAAATTAAATTATACAGATACGTAAAAACACAATTTAGACAAAGGGTATTTTTTTATTTCCTTCGAGAAGAAAAAGGAGAAATTTTCGATTTTGCTCTACTTACATTTTATTAATTCTCTGTTTGAAAAAAAACATCGCTTAGACTTATCTGTCAGTTTTTTACATGTTAATTTAACAGTTAAAGGCAATAAAAATTGAATTTTTTACAATATTATATCATAAAATATAGAATTTTAACTAGGGGTGGGCAAAACCGAACTAAACTGTTTAAACCGAACTAAACCGTTGCTTTTGGTTCGGTTTGGTTTGGTTTGTAGAAGAAAATGATTTGGTTTGGTTTACTATGTTAAAAAACCGTTATTAATGGTTTGGTTTGCGGTTTGGATAATTTTTTGACCAGACTAAACCGCAAACCGCACTTAATATTATATACATTTATAATATTTTTCATTATTAATAATATATATAACTAATATATATTTTTAATTTTTAGTTTGGATTGTAATATTTTGTTTTAATTTAGATTTTGAATTGTAATATTTTTAATTTGAATTTAATATTGTAGTATTAAAATTAGTTTAAATTTTGAACTACAAAATTAAATTTTAGTCTTGTAGTTATTTTGGACTGTAAAATTAAATGTCGCAGTCTAAACCGTTAAACCAAACCGGATCAAACCGTTTATGAATGGTTTGGTTTGGTTTGGTTTGAATGGTCCTAATGGTTTGGTTTGGTTTGTTGTTAAGCTAAACCGCCATTTATGGTTTGATCTGAATTTTTATAAAAAACCAGACCAAACCAGACCGCGCCCACCCCTAATTTTAACATTTCATTAATTCCAAAACAAGTTCCTAGCTCGTGCTTATGACGGGTCTGCCTTCTCCAGTCTCGTCGGAGGGGATATGGAAGGATCTCTGGAGCTACGGTTAAGACTCAAATTAGATATAGGATCGGACCACAGTGTCCTAATTAGTTTTTCAATGTGATTAGGTAGAGTTTAAGATGTATAATACTTATTTAACTGGACAATTAAGAAATTGCAGAAATTCACCCACAAAAATGAGCTATTTAACCACTCCTATTCTTCTTCTTCTTCATTCACCATATCTATATAATATTGCATTTTCAGAATCACTTAAAATAACCCTATATACAAAAATAACCCTATATGAGCATCATTATTTATATACATAAAGAAATGATATAAGACCCACATGATGCTCACACTATGATGCTCGGCAGGAGGTTTTTATTTTTATTTTTTATGTTTATTTTTTAGTTTTATAGCATTTTGGATGGTTAGGCCTTTAAAAAAAAAAAAAAATTGCTATATAAAATACAACAATTGAGTATGTTATGGTGTTTTTGTTTTTTGTTTTTTCTCAATTTTTTTTAGATTTTAAATTTTATAACATTTGATAATATTGTTAAAAAAATAAAATAAAAAATTCATGTCTCTAGCACCATAACGTCTATATTATTTCTCAATATATATATATAATTATATTAAACAAATTAAGAAAATATGCAGAGGTCAATTTAAGAAAATATATGTAATATATATATATATATATATATATTATAGTACTTATTCCTTGACATATCTATATGATAGTTCACTCCTTACATATTAGATATGGCTTCTGAGTTCTGGTCGCCCTGAAATTGCAGAATGAAAAATAAACAATAAAATAAAAATAAAACTGAACTCCATGGCAATGTATTATCAAATTATTTCCTATTTTATTAAATATTTATTAAAACTGAAGCAAGTATTACAACCTTGTCTAATAAGAAGCCAAATTAAGGATGAGTTTGGCAGGAAAGAAAAACAACAAAACTAGAAAGCCAAAGTACATTTATTTGACAGAATACAGAAAGCAAGACAACAGACAAGGCTCAACATGCTTTATATATAATATAGCGCAAAATAAAGCTTCAGTTGTAGGCATCAGGATTTGCAACAAGGTAGGCCTCAACAGCCTTGAAAAGACCAGAGGCCTTTTCTTTGCCTTCCTTAACTTCCTCTTCTTTGATCTCATGGCCTCCCTTGGTGTAATATGTGCTGGTGTTCTTCAAAATGCTTCCACCATTTGGGCCTGCAACGATCTTGGTGTCGTATGAGATCTTCTCGAGCAGGTCCCCGAGAACATCACCTTCAATCACTGTGTAACTGTATGTGAGGCTTTCACTGTCTAGTGCATCGATTTGGTGCACAACATACTTGAATTGGCTGCCTGTATTTATAATCGAAGCAGAAACAATAATCAGAAAACATGTTACTTGTTTCGTATCACTGTTGAAATAGTCCAGTCTAGTCCAATCCATTCTAGTCCAATACAACAATATGTAATATGCTGTTCATAATAATGCTTCGATAAGATTCATTTACCTTTACCAAAGTGAACCTTCTTGGTGGTACCGGGCCCTCCATTTCCCGAAACAGTTTCGGTGCTCTTAATGGCCTGTGGTAGGATTTTTGGGATGAGGTTGTCAGCATCAACGATTAAGGCCTTGAACAACCTAGCTGGGGGGATAACAGAGGTGTTCTCTGATTCAAAAGTGAAAGCACCCATAATGATTTGGAAGGAGGATTGAAAATTTATCAAAGAAAAAAGAATTTATGAATTGGAGAGAATGAGCTTTTGAGAGGCTTTCTGTGATGGTGGAGAAGTGATTTCTAGGTGTGGTATTTATAGAGTAATGAAGGCAAGCTTGTTTGAAGTTTCCCATTAGAAACCAAAATAGTTTAGACAAGCTATTGGTTTTAATTATTATTGGATATTCTAATGGAATCATTTCAATTTTAAATGGGTATTTTTATACTTTATTGTAAACAGATTATAGGAAAACTGATTAGATGATCTTAATTGATTCCTTACGAGTACTAAACTCAATTGTTAATTTCCCCAATGTTTAAAGAAATCTGTAATTTGCATTTGCAATGAGTGATAACTACAAGAAAGTTAGTGACAATAGAGAATATAATCATGATTTCTCATGTGCTTGTGTTCTTTGAACCTCAAAAGTGCCTAATGCTCATAAAGTTGATAGATTGATTACCATATATTTCTTAATTTCTTGTAAGTGGTCCAATTGATAATGTTCCTAATCAAAGGTCACTTTACCTATCTTTGGAATTCTTTACAAGGTTCTGAATATATATATGTGTGTGTGTGTGTGTGTGTGTGTGTGTGTGTGTGTGTGTGTGTGTGTGTGTGTTTGGTTTAAGGCTTGAAGCTTGTGTGACGTTCAAAAGTGGCTGCTATGAGTCAAAATTTGTCATCTTACATTGAGTTCTTAATTTCTTGACCAAAAGTATAAATTCTGAAGCTAAAAGAGAATGTTCAATGATAATTTATAGAACCGTTTTACATGGAATTGGTAAAAAAGAATCTGTGAAAGTTTACTCCCAAGTAATTTTCAGATTGTTATGTGGATAATAATTTGGATCCTCAAAAAAACAATATTGTAATGTTTGGTTGTCGATGGAAAAGAGACAGAACACCACTTGGACCCCATATAAACACAATTATACAAGCTTTCTGGCGATTTTATCTAAAAAATTTCAATTCCATTCTCAATATTCCCTCTTATGTTTCGTTCTGCACAGTGAAAATGTTATATAACATGCCAATTTGGTACTATTTTGAAAAGGTCAAGCGAAGGAGCTTCTTCATATTTGCATATTCATTCAATATAAGTTAATACAGACAAAGTAGAACTTTTACTGAAAACTTTAGACTCGGTGGATCATCAATCGGCAAACAACGTAGACAGAAAGTACTCAAAATAGTTATAGATATCCAAGTATTTAATCCAGTTTATATGATTTTTTCTCTCATGATCAACAAATCTTTATCTTAAATTTTGAAAATGCATGTATATATATATATATGTTTATATATATATATATATATATAAAAGCTTGCATTGCAGCAAAAAAGAAGAAAACTGAAGGCAGAAGAAGGATATATTTTAGGAAATAGAACCATTGCTATCCCTCCTCTGTTTTTACTCTGTTTTTCTAAGGGCAGAGTGTGCTGAAGAATTAAAGCTTCATTATCCTTCTTTTTTTTTTTCTTTTTTCTTTTTTCATTTTCTGGCTGTCATTTTTTTTTTTAAATTCTGTACTGCCCTCTTTGCTATAAGGTCAAATACATAAGCCCTGATTAACTTGAAAATGGACTATAAGAAAATCTGAATTTTACGGGGTCCACATTTGCAATTAAGTTAAACAAATTAAGTCATGGAATTTGAGGCAAAATTCTGGTTTCTTAGTAGAATTTGTTAAAAGGGTATATATTATGTAATATTTTTGACTTTAACTCAAAAGAAAATAATGCAGCATGGATAATATTCAAAAGTAAAACTTGGACTTTTCTCAATATTTTTATTTCAATTTCAAGAAAAATAATACAAACTTTCTCATCCTTCAGTCTATCCACCCAAAACATGATTAAAACAACAACTACATGATCACAAACTTGAAGCACCTTTTAGGAAATACAAACACACAATATGAAATCCAAATATTCAGCTGAGACTGAGACTGAGAGGTAATATTGACTAGCATTTAGTAAAAAAAAGAAACACCAGCTTTAGTTGTAGGCATCAGGATTCTGGTGGAGGTAGCTCTCAAGAAGCTTGAACAGACCAAATGCTCTCTCTTTTCCTTCCTTAACTTGCTCTTCCGTGATCTCCACCTCGCCCACAGTGTGGTACTTGCTAGTGTTCTTAATGATTGCACCTCCATCCGCGGTGGCAATGAACTTGCTTTCGTAAGAGATTTTCTCAATTTTTTCATTCAAAGCATCGCCTTCGATCACAGTGTAGCTGTAGGTGAGGTTGTCTTTGTCAAGTGCATCAATCTTGTGCTTCACATACTTGAATCTGGCACCTGCACAATTTAGCTTTTTCATCCATCTCAACAATATGCTATAATGTTTTTGCTTTCAAAAGATTTTGGAACTAAAAGAATAAAAATAAAAAAAATTAGTTTAAGAAATGGTAAATAAATCTACTGACCATCTGCAAAATGGATCTTCTTGACGGTTCCAACCCCACCATCTCCTTCAAGGATATCAGTTTGCTTAATGGCCTGAGGTGCAATTTTTGGGATGAGATTGTCACCATCGAGGACAAAAGCCTTGAAAAGCCTAGGAGCAGAGATGGTGGAGGTATATTCTGATTCGTATGTCAAAACACCCATGACTGCTAGAAAGAGTTTGAAAGAGATCAAAGGAGGGTGATTGGATGAACTACTTGAAGAAAGTTTTTGAGCTGTGGAGATGAAGAAGCATAGAGCTGCTATTTATATAGGCTGAGGTTTGAAGGTTCCCTGTGTCTCAATTGTCACCTTGTGTGACTAGCAATAATTTCTTCAAATTGCTAGTTTTATTTTTATTTTGTTATTATTACTAGTTGATTATGAAGGCGGCTACGGCATTAAATTAATTGAGAGAGAAGAATAATAGCAGAATTCTAGATGGTTTTAGCAATTAAAATATTTCCTCAATTTGTTGAGTGCATTAGAATTTAGAACTGAAATATGAAAATCTTGATATACTACTTGGAGGCTTACAATTTTGGACTTCTTTTTGTTTTATATTTTTCAGATTTGAAATTCAAAGCGCAGTTTTTCTGACCAAATAGAAGTTTCTATTCTGAATTTACTAGGATGCAAAAAACTTGTACTGCATGCATAAAGTAAATGATTTACAGGAGATATCAATAGGGCAATATATCCTTCACACCAAGTCTATAAATAGCAAATCTAGCATGCATTTTATCTTCACCTCAAAAACTCACTCCAAGCTTTAGCAATACAATTTTTCTCTTCATTCTTACTTTGATCTCATTTTTCAAACCCTTATAGACATCATGGGTGTTCTATCTTATGAAGCAGAGTACTCTTCCTCTATCCCTCCTGCTAGGCTTTTCAAGGCCTTTGTCCTTGATGCAGACAATCTCATTCCTAAGGTTGCTCCTAATGCAGTTAAGTCTGCTGAAATCATTGAAGGAGATGGTGGAGCTGGAACCATCAAGAAGATCACCTTCGGTGAAGGTTAGTTTTTGCAATCATTAACTATCTCCATGTTCATCATTGTCCATTTAGTAGTTAAGTTTGTAGGAAAGTTTTTTGGAATTGGTTTCTGATTTCCTCAATGTTTGAATCTGCAGGCAGCCACTTCAACTATTTGAAGCACAAGATTGAAGTAGTTGACAAGGACAACTTCGTCTACGCCTACAGTTTGATCGAAGGAGATGCTTTGACAGACAAACTCGAGAAAATCTCGTACGAGAACAAGTTCATTGCAGCTGATGGAGGATCCGTCATCAAGAGCGTCAGCAAGTACCACACCAAGACCAATGACCACGATATCACTGAAGACAAAATCAAGGCAGGGAAAGAAAAGGCGGCCCATCTCTTCAAGGTTGTTGAGAAGTACCTCCAGGAGAATCCTGATGCATACAACTAAAGCAGTTTCATCTCTTAAGCCTCAATTGGCATACTATTATAACTATTTCAGTTTCACTTTTACATGTTGTTTTGGTTTCCTGTTGTAATTGTTTTTTATTTTTATGAGAATGCTATAATGTGAAACAAATGTATTTGTTTTATCATAATCAAATAAAATCATATTATGAGTGATCATCAAAGAAATTACTTGCAATACAGTGGATGCTTGATGTGTGTCGTAAATACCAAAATTATAATACTGAATTTACCAGAACTATAGTAGTGGCAAGTCCAGGTCGAATCCACAAGGACTGTGTTGAATCCCAATTTAAATTCTATCCTAGTAAAACTCTAAACTAAAAAGAT
>QANX01004489.1:0-30871 GCA_003254975.1 Ochetophila trinervis | reverse complement strand
AGGGGTGCTGTCGAGATGGGGAGCTGTGGAGAGGGGGAGCTGGAGAGGGAGAGGGGGAGCTGGAGATGGAGAGGGGCTCGAGTCCGCTTGTAACCCGTGTCTGCGAGGGGGATTCGGCCACAGGCATAAGTTGCCTAACCGGATTCGCGAATGGGATTGAGAAATTCCAGTCCGACAGACGCCAAACACCATATAAGGAGAGGACCGGATTTCTCAATCCAATCCGGTCCCCATCTCCAACGCTCCAAACACGCACTTTTTATAAGACCTGGATTAGGTTTTCTAATTCTTTTCCAAGTTCCGCGAATCTTGCTAACATCTCTTCTCCCTTAGGCTTCTCCCTCAAGACAGCACCAAACACTGAAACTCCAGCTGTTCCTTTTCTCCCTCACGGCTTCTCTGTTGTTCCTCTTCGCGAATCAAACTCATCCCTCAACTGAATCTGCGAATCGACTTCTCCCTCAACAGGTTTTTCTATTTTTTTTCTTCCCATCTGGTTTTTTCTTGTGTGGAATTTTGGAAATTGCTCCTATGGAATTTTGATTTTAATCGGGTGAATGTTTATTTGCTCCTGTGGAAATTTCTCCCTCACGGCTCCTGTGGATTTTTGATTTTGATCTAGTGAAAAAGTGGAATTTTTTCCTATTTATATACTTTAGAATCTCTTTCTCTCTCTATCCCTGTCTTTCAAAAATTTGACACCTTCATTCGTCATCTTCATCATCAATCTCCAATTTCTGTTTCTGTTACAATTTTTTCAGAAGCAATTATAAAAAAAACTTTCAAAGCAGACCAAATTGATCACAACTTTACTAGGCAAGCAAATCAATCTTTGTTTATTCCTGTTTTTTCTTCAAATTGTTTGTGTTTTCATTTTGTTTTCTGAATCATATAGTTTTTATTTTTTTATTTTTTGCTGTGATGAAACATGCATCTAGGTGTGATCTTTCTACTGTGATGATTTATGGGTGTGATACATAGAGAATTTTGGATTTATATATTACTCTGCAAGTTTATTTAGTCGATGTGGTGTTGATTAGATTAGCTAACATGCAATTCTGATGTGAAAATCATTGTTTTTGTGCTTTTGAGTTTAATTTTTAATCCCATCAACTATGATATGAACCCTGTCATCTTTTTTTTCTATATGCTGCTGATCTTTGATCCTTTCTAGGATTTCAATCTCAATTTTTATTTGTTTATACTTTTTGCAGTTCATTTGAGGAAATTTTTAACAAAGAAAAATTGAAAAATATTTGGTAAGGGAAAGTTGTTGATTTTCTGATTGCACAATTTTCTAGTTACTTTTTTTATTATAAAACTAGCAATCTTGAGCTGTTTTTCTCCACTGCAAAACTCCTAATTTTGACGAAGCTGTTAATCACAGAATGCCTGCAAGACAACCCGTAATTAGCAAGGATGTCTTTGTGTTTTCCTTTTCTTTATTTTTTGGGAGATTAAATAGAATAATTAGGTGGAAAAAAGATTATATTTTAGAAGCATATAAAGTTTACTGGTCTAGCTGTGTTAAAGGGATTCACATTGTTTGGATTATTTATCAGTAATGTTCCTCCTGATGTACCACCTAGTATTGATAGAGCCCTAAAAGGTTCTTCATTGTTTGGAATGTTTACTATGAAGGTAAAACTAAGCTTCATGAATTTGAAAAGTAACTATTTTGTTTAATACCCTTTGTTATCTTTTTGTGAGAATAGTATTATAGTGGTGGATTTGATGGGTTTGCAGGAGAGGCCAAAATGGATAAAAATTAGCTCACTGTATGAACTTAAGACAAAAGTCGGACATGTAATTGTGATAATTCTTCTAGTGAAGATGTTTGAGAGGAGCAAGATGGTGACCATAGCTACTGGGATGGATATACTAAGTTATTCAATATGTATTTTCTTATCCTCTGCTTCTTTGTATATCCTTCATCATATGCACAAGTCAGTTTATATATGTTATATATGTATGGTATATGTAAACAAATGTAGTATATAATGTTAATTTGCAATAAATTGTACATGTTTCAAAAAGCATCTTAATAATTTAAGGTTGGCTAGATTGTATCCATCAAAAAAAGGTTGGCCCTTCATCATATGCACAAGTCAGATTAGTGATATTATATGTATGAAAAATAAACAAATGTAATGTTTATTACAATATATTTTATATATCATGTTTATTTAAATTAATAATTAAAATTATATTTTATTATATAATTTATAAAATATAAAATATTTTATGAAATTGAAATACAATACAATCCGAAACTGCACAAAATACAGAATATTAAATCTTATCATTTATCTAAAACTGTACCGGACATATGATATGATTTAAGAAATTCAATTCTGCTATATCCAATCCAATCTGATACTGCTAGCTATATTTGATCATGCACTCCAAACACAGCCTAATAGTCATAAATATTTTTGTTTTTATTTTTTCAATTGATAATTGATTATAGGTGGGGGTGAATATAAATCGAATTAAACTATTAAGCCAAATTAAATTATTATTTGTAGTTTAGTTTTGTTCGGTTCTAAAAGACTAAATAGTTTAGTTTGATTTATAATTTTATCAAACTGTATGTAATAGTTTAATTTCCAGTTTAAGTCAATTTCAAATTAAAATAATTCAAAGTAAACTGTTATTATATATTTATATATTTTAATATCTAATATCAAATGTTTATATATATAATTATATATTATTGAATATCAATTTTATTACGCTTTTTTATTTATAAAATAATTTTTAATTAATACATTCACATACCACTTTCATATACCACTTTCATATAGTACATTTACATTTAAATATTATTTTTAATTAAAAATAATTTTAAAAAATAAACCTTTCAACTTAATTGAATTTATGTCTTCTTATGAACGGTTTAGTTTAAATGACTTTAACAATTTATTTTGATTTGTAATTTAATCAATCCATTCAGGATGGTTTAGTTTGAATTTTTTTAAAAACTACCCAAACTAAAATGCCTTTCAGATTTTTTTGGTAATAAATCAGAGGAGGGTGTCCTACTTTTACTCTGTGCGCATTTGAATAAACCTGTCCACTCCACCCACCGGCCAGTGGCTAATGCTTCCCCCTCCACGCTTTTTTGTTTATTTACTTTTTTATTTTTAAAAAGAAAAGAAAGAAAAGAAACGGATAACCCAGTTTCGTCAGCATATTAATATGGTATTGTCAAGCTCTATTTATTTGTTGGTATCTATTTATTGCTAAACAAAATGTGAAATATGAATGCAAATCAGATTCTTAATAGAAAAATAAAATCATTCATAGATATACAAAAAGAAAATATGCTAAGAGGATTTGGATGGCAATCGATAAGAATTTGATGTAGAAACGGTAAAATAAATTTATCTCTTCCATTTAATAAAGTCTAATCTTCATCAACCATTTAAGTCAACTGTAATTTTTTGTTTGTTTGTGATCTTGACGGTGGATGGGCTGGACTCTTCATGGCGGAGTTGGAATTTTTACTGTGGCAGCAGAGGCTCGGCTCTTCTCGGTGCCAGCGATGGAAGTTATCTCTAAAAAAATAATAAATAAAAAAATAAGAAATATCTTTAAAAATTGAAAAAGAGTCACGTACAAAATAAAACTTTTTTGGTAACTAAATGATATAATATATTAAAAAAAAAAAACTAAATGATATAAGTAAATAAAACTTATTTATTTATTAATTAATTAATTTTTTTTGAAGAGAATACTTTAACTTTAATTCTCATAACAAAAGAAAAAAAAATATATTACTCTACCTGTGATTTACAGCACAAGCTACTTTACTCTTCCCTCAAACTCCAAACCCTAAATTATTTTATATTTCGATAGAAGAATAAACCAAAAGAAAAAGAAAAAAACGAAACAAAAACACACACAGACTCTCTCTCTCTCTCTCTCTCTATCTCTCTCCAAGTTAAGTTTCGCATCGTCATCATCTGGTTCTTGGAGTTTCTCACTCTAGAAGGCAGAATGAGTGCAGCCAAGCAAGAGGCAGTTGAGGAAACGGGAAATGGAGCCTGACCTACTTCACCCAGTGCATTGGTCCCAATGGGAAAGGCCGAAGAACAACAGGTTCTGCCTTCCACTCTGGCCTCCCACAGTTCCAATCAGAATGCAGACACTCCATGTCCATGTGGATGTCAGATTCAAAGACTCATTGGCCTCAGATGCATCTTCGTCCTCCTCCTTTCCGCTGCTCTCTTCCTCTCTGCCGTCTTCTGGTTGCCTCCGTTTCTTCAGTTCGCGGATCATCGCGATCTGGATCTCGATTCAAAGTTCAAAGGTGGGTTCCTTTTTTCACTTTCTGGGTAACAACATTGTATTTAAGCCGTCGATCTAGATCTTTCCCAATCTATAATTTTAGTTTTCACTCTATTTTTCTTTAAAAGATACTTGCAAGTGTATAAGTTGGCCTTTTAAATGTTGGTTTTGATGGATGAGATTTACTAAGTTTTTTTTTATTCTTATTTTTATATATATATATATTTCTGGAGTTTAAAGGTTTTAATTTATTTATATATTTTTAATTTATATATATATATATATATTTTTTTTTTTTGGGGGGTTGGGGAGGTGTTCAGTGTGTGTTTGTTTGTTGCTTCATGAGTAATTACTCAAAAAAATTTAGGAAATGAGAAAATTGCAAACTTTTAATGAGTTTTTTTTTTTTTGGTACTGGTTTTTCAAACGATAGATATAACTAAGTTGAGGCTGCCAGTTTTATATACCTGTTTTTTTTTCTCCTACCTTATTGGGAAACTGGCCGGAGAACGGCGAAGAACTTAATGAGTAAAACTTTTAGTCAAATTTTTTTTTTTTTTTTTGAGTTGTATATTTCTTTCTTATTAGAGTAATATCTTGTATTTCTATTTTAAGTAAAATATCGTGGTTTTTCCGGATAAGGACCTAATTTTTGGTAGCTCGTTTTTAATGCTATATATGGAATATTTTAAATGCGAAAGATATGTCCTTTTTCATACTTTTACACACACTTGTTTCATTCCTCATAAGATTTTCCGATTCAATGGTATATGTTTGGCATTGAGGGATTCTTTATATGATTGTCTCATGTTTGAACATGTGAAGATTATACTTCCAATTTTAGTACTGCTGACTCTATTTTTTATTTGTATGACGCCACCATCTAAAATTGTGCATGCATGGGAGGTGCCAATTGTGTCCATCATTGCTCGTTACTTGTTTGAATGGTTTAAAACGACTATCCTTATGTTATGTTGAAGATGTCTTGGGACTTTTGGGGTATACATTTTTGTCAAGACAATCATATGTAGTTATTTTTCCCCCAAACTATGCTTCCTAGGCATGCAAACAATTGCCGAATAGATACTAAATATGTGTTAATTTATTGAATAAGTATAAATAAATATTATATATTTGTGTGTTTAAGAGAAATGTAAATTGCCATGTCTTGTCTTGGGTGTTTCATTTTTTTTCTGAGAAAATAGATGTATCTGAAATAGAAAACTAAATATAATAGACTACAAACTCAAAAAGGTAGAATACAAGCAGTGGAGGCCATCTTTTTTAACTTGTAAACCCATATACCATGCCTTTCACCAGACAGTAACATTAAGCTTTGTTTACCAGGCAGTGCAAAGTTACTCCAAAGTTCTCTATTATAAGCTTGTTTTCAATAATCAATACTGACTATGCTCTCACATAAGTAGCTGCCCTTCTAAATTCAAAAGGTTGCGCTGTGAACAATCAATTTCTAATCAATGTCTTTAAGCTTGGAGGTAGTATTAGCTGAAAATTCATTCCTGCTCCTGTTGTTACCTTGTCTTTTGGCTTTGAAGCCAACAACCATCTGGGTATAATTATAGGAAGCTGTAGGAGTCCTTTCAAAATTATATTTAAATTGGACATGTAATTTATATTTCCAAGACTCAGATGATAATAAGAAAGGCTGAATACATTGGAAACTTTTTAAAATCACAGCTTTTTCATGGTTAGCAAAATGCTACTTTAATATGACTTTTGTTATATAATCATATAGTCAAAGTATGTTTACCAATTCTTAAATAGAATTGTTACTTGGTAAAGTATAACTATTTGTTGCAAGTAATGAAGTCCTTGAAATTATAGATTTGGCTATAATTTTAGGAAGCTGAAGGAGTCCTTTTTAATTCAAGTAGGACATGTAATTGTAATCTCCAAAAATTGGATAATAGTAACAAAGGCAGAGCATATTTGACATTACAATGTCAATAGAAGCTAACTCCCTCAAGTCCACGATGATCATTGCTATTTTTATCTTCCAATTTAATAAAATATTAGTGTCCTAAATGGAAAGAAATACTTATATCTTCAACTTCATTTTCATGATTGTCGGGTTTATAGGGCTTCACTGTAACAAAGTATGTCTATTTGGTTGCAATTTTTGAATATAGGGCTTCACTGTAACAATCTATTGCTTGGGGGTGTCCAATATCAATATGAACTGTGCTTAGGTGATTGTATTGAGGTCAGAAAACATGCATTTTTTACCATATTTTGCACTGTGTTATGCATGCTTGAATGTCATGTAACTCAAATATGCAAGGGATTCAGCATGGAGAGTAAGAGGGAGCATTCAATGGGTAAAAGCTACGTGTCTCTTGTGTTTTTATCATTTGAATCTATTGCCTTATTACAGTCCTCTGCTTAGTTTTTATTTATATTATAAATGATGCAGCTATCCTGCTCCTTTGTTTTTTACTATTCTGATGATCCTCAAAATCAACTCATTGGTTGATAGTGAAATTTGATTTCTAGCCAGCTACTGCAATATTAGTTGCATTTTAAAGGATGTGTGAACATTTCAAATTCTTTCTGATTGAGATTTTGATACGGTGTAACTGACAGATTTTTTTGTCTCTCTGTCCATCATATCCAGATCATAGTATAGTAGCAAGTTTCAATGTTCTGAAGCCAGTTTCTTTGCTTGAAGACAGTATCTCACAGCTTGCAGATGACATTTTTGATGAGATAGGCTTACCCTCTACCAGAGTATATGCACTTTCACTTCCTTAGTTCTTCAATTTCTCCTTTTTTTTTTTTTTTTAATTTATTTATTCTGACCTAATTAATGATTTGAATCAGGTGGCTATCTTGTCTCTAGAACCTTTGAATGGGCCAAATATTACAAAAGTTGTGTTTGGGGTTGATCCTGATCCTAAAAATTCAAATTTATCTGAAGCAGCTGAAAGTCTGATCAGAGCATCTTTTAAGTATCTGGTTGTTCGACAAACATTTCTCCACCTAACTGCATCCTTGTTCGGAGATGTATATTTTTTTGAGGTGCTGAAATTTCCAGGAGGAATTACCATCATTCCCCCTCAGAGTGTTTTTCTTCTACAGAAAGTGCAAATCCTTTTCAACTTTACTTTGAACTTCTCTATTTATCAAATTCAAGTAAATTTCAATGAATTGACAAGCCAGCTGAAATTGGGATTACAACTTGCTCCCTATGAGGTTAGGCAATCTCTTACTTGAATGTGTGTGTTCATGTACATTTCTTCACCTGAGGCTGAGACCAGTCCTGTCTCTGAGTCACTGTACTAAATTTATATATCCTTGTAAAACTCTAATGAGTCGATGGCCTTGGGTGCACTTTGCACATCTTAACTGGTTTTGTCTTGTGGAATACAGAACATATATATTAGTTTATCAAACTCAAAAGGTTCTACAGTGGCTGCCCCCACCACTGTTCAATCATCTGTTCTGCTGGCTATTGGGTATACTCCTCCAATGCAAAGGTTAAAGCAACTGGCTCAAACCATCACAGGTTCCCACTCAAGAAACCTTGGCCTAAATAATACTGTATTTGGTAGGGTTAAGCAAGTTCGCCTTTCAACCATCTTGCAACACTCTCTCCATGGCGGTGATGGTGGTTCCACTGCATGGTCACCTTCTCCTGCTCCCCTTCCTCATCCCCACCACCACCACCATCACCACCACCATCACCACCATCATCACCGTCACAGTGCACATCTTGCTCCAGCAACTTCACCTACATCTCCACCTGCAACTCAGAACGGTGCACCTGCTCCCAAGGAAGAATCACCTGCCCCAGAGAAAAGTTTGCCTCCACATCATAAAAGTAATGAAGCAAACCCTCCTGGTTGCGGATTCAGAAATAAAAGGTCAACAGGGAAGGAGAGAAAGCAGCCTCATTTAACTCCTACTGCTGCACCTAATATTTCTCCTCACTACCCTGCTGCCTCGCCACAAAAGCAAGTGCACACTTCAAAACCCATCTTCCATTCGGTTCCAACGTCCAGTCCTTTGCCAAGTGTAGTTTTTGCTCATGTTCAGCCTCCATCAAAGAGCGAATCAGACACAAATCAGCTGGTTGCTCCTACCCCATCTACCTGTGAGTATGAACTGATAATGATATATTAATGACTTAATTGAAGATGATAATTTGGCTATACATTTTATACGACCTGCTATTTCCATTTTGGTTCCCTTCAAAGCTGTCCCCCCCCCCCCNCCCCCCCCCCCCCCCCCCCCCATCCTATGGTTGCTTGTGGTCACTGGTCAGTGCCTTTGAACCATAGAACACAGTATTTAAGTTTTTCTCTCCTGGGATATGGATGTTAAATATTTGTGACGTAGTCTAAAAACATTGTTGTTGCAGCTTCTGCAGGTGGTCTTCTTCTTCCTAGTGCTCATTTGGCATTTTTATTGCCCCTAGCTCTTGTAATACATTTATAACCAGAAAACCTTGAGGAGTTATGTAATGGTAAGCTACGCAAAGGGCGTGCTTGGCATCTGAGTATGATCAAGTGGATAAATACGTTCTTGTTGTTTTTTAAGTGTGTAAATATTGATTAAAATTCAAGCTGGCTGCTAATGCAAAATGTCAATGCATATGTGGGTCAAAGTCACGGAGGTGGCAGGCCTTTGCTTACATGCATAGCCGCCATTTTGTGTATTATTCTCTTCTGAGGAAGAAATTTTAAGAGGGAAAAAAAAAAAGAAAAAAAAAAGAAGAAACAGCAACTGTATTACATCAATCGTTTTGTTTCGTTATCCTTCCAAGCAATCTGCTTTGCACTATCATATCATATATTATATATATATATATATGTATATATATATGAAATTTAAAAATATATTTGGAGTTTAAATAAAATTATAGATATTTTGACAATAAAACGTTTAAAACTTTTTAACTATGGAATGATTATTTGTATGTATATATAGACACAGTAATTATCATATGAGAATATCGTTAATTGAAAATATAGTTTAAGTAAATTAAGATGAAGTGTAAATGACAATTTTTGCTGATTGATTTGCATTGTATAAAGTTTGTATATTCTGATGTGATCAGAAATTGTATCTATATATACATATATATGTATATATAATTTTTATTATCTGGGAAATCTCGAATGAATTTCATCGAAAGGCTTTGATTACATATAATCGGAACCAATCTTGATTGATTGATTGATTTGTATTGTATTAAATTTGTATATTTTGATATGATCCGAACTGCTTATATATATATATATAATTTCTATTATCTAGAAATCCAATATGAATTCATTTAGAAAGCTTTGGATTGGAACAAGCCTTTCCTTATTGATTTGCACTATATAAATGTGACGATAACTACATGCATAAATATATAAAAATTTTCTCTTATTTGGGAAATTCTAAATGAATTTCATCTAGAGGTTATATGTAATTGAGGCTTTCAAACGAAATTCATTCAAAACTTTCTAAATAAAAGAATAACTATATATATGAATAAGCGAACAGTTATGTATGAGAATAAATATAGATATGTATATAAGAAATTATCACATCCAAAGTGCTTTTATATTATGCATAAATAAAATTAACTGCATACAGTCTTTATATAATTCAAATAGCCAAATGAGAAAAGGACTAAGTTTATATATATAATATTTATTGGAAGCTATTATAGGGAATATAATTTGCTTCATTATTAATCCTTCAGTTCTTGATTTCAATTTTGGTTCATTTGATAGTTTTGAGAGACTTCAAATGTTGAAATAGTTGCCTAGCAGGTTTAATGGAAAGAAAGCAAGCAGCAAAACATCAAAAGAGGCGTTTTTTAATTGGGGGAAAAAGATAATACACGTGTCAGGTTCTAAGTGCTCTGAATTATTATAAACTTTATTTTAATTTTATAATTAGTTTATTATAACTGTGTAAATAAATGTAAATAGTATTTAAAAAAAAACTGTTTTGTTATAGTAATATTTTGAATGAATATAAATTGATGTGATTTAGATACTTTTGAATATTTATTTTGAATAATTTTGTACTATATTTTTTAAGTTTCTTAAAAAGAACTGTGTAAATAAATGTAAATAGAATTTAAAAAAAAACTGTTTTATTAATGTTTATAATGAATATAAATTGATACAATTTAGACATTGTTGAATATTTATTTTTAAAAATTTTGTAAAACATTTTTTAAGTTTCATAAAAGTTAATTTTTTTTAACATGTTAATTTTTCTTTTTATAAAAAGTAAAAGATAAAAGATAAAATTAATTAATACTTATTAAAAACCTTTTTATATAATAATATTGCAGTATAATTTTTAAATTGAGTATATATTTATACTATTCAAGCTAATTTTTATATGACATGTACAATAATTCAGCTCTTGAATTTTAAAGGCATATTAGTCTTTTTAGCACGCGGTTCAACTTCAAAGACCTCTAGCATATTTTCCCATAAAGAAAAACGAGACGCAAACTTTGAGTGAACTGAGCTCCACTCTCCAGAGTCCGGTGGAGAGTCAACTGTCACTCTCCCGTGAAAGTAAGCATTCTAATAAAGAGAGTGAATTTTTTATTTTTATTTTTTCTTTTTGAGTTGAAAAATATCAGAGATCGATATTCATCCAATTCCAACCCCACATACATAATCTCATCACGTTCATACGCAATAACTTTTCCCCAAAAAAAATCTGCACAGAAAGTGATATATTAGTTAGTTCATTTCCTTCTTCCTTTTCCAAGAAATTCACGTTTCCTTCACAGAAAACGTAGAAACAGATAGCTTCTTCTGGTTCAAGCAAAGGTGATCACTTTTGTATCTAATTGCAAGGTTTTCATCTGGGTTTGGGTTTCTTTCAGGAAACCTTTCAATCGTGCATTCAATTTCGATTATTAGCTATTGTTCATCAACTTCTCACCGCCATATTGTTTGCTAAAAACGGAGTAAGATAAAAGAAGTATCAACTTTTACTGAGTTCCTTATTCTGATTTTGAATCGTGAAAGACTTCTACGTATCTAATTTATAGCACTAGTTTTGTCTTCTATAATTTTCAGTGAATTCTTTTACTGTTCAGTTATTCTAAATATTAGGGTGCGTATTGATAATTTGTTTTGGTTGATATTGGGAAATTTCCATTTGGGTTTGATCCATATCGAAGAGAATGGCCAACTTGGGATTGTTTTCTGGGACAAAGTCTATAGAATCGGTGAATGTGACGTTCAGATTACCATATTACACGCAATGGGGTCAAAGCCTGCTGGTATGCGGTTCTGAAGCGTTGCTTGGTTCATGGAATGTGAAGAAGGGCCTGTTACTGAGTCCTGTTCATCAAGGTGATGAGCTCATCTGGTATGGTACCATTGCGGTTCATAAAGGCTTCAGATGTGAGTACAGTTATTATGTGGTGAACGATGATAAAGATATTCTGAGATGGGAGATGGGAAAGAAACGTCCATTGTTACTGCCCGAGGGAATTCAACATCCGGAGGTGGTAGAGCTACATGACCTTTGGCAGGTGTTGATTTATCATTTTTGCTAGCTTTTGATACGTCATGATATTGGAATATTGTAATTTAGTTGCTGAATAAGTGAAAGAAACTTGTTTCCAACAATCCACCTGAAGTTGTAGATTTCTGTTTCTCCTTTCTCTTTCTTCTAATAATTTGGAGTTAGGAATATTTATTCAAGACATTGCTTTTCCCGTGTCCTCATAAGCTAGCAAGGGTAAGAAACGGAACTTAGCATAACATGACACTCAGAATCGAGCAAGCATCAATATATATATATATATATATATATATATGGTCAATTGATTTGGTTGTTAGAATACAGTCATAATAAACTATTAGTTTCTAAAAGTTTTGTTGTTATCAAACTCAGACTGGTGCTGATGAGCTTCCTTCCAGAAGTGCCTTTAAAGATGTCATCTTTCGGAAAAGTTGGAGTTTGACTGTAGAGAGGCCTCTAGGAGTCATTAAAAATAAGTTTGACCAAGAAGGTAGTTTTACTCAAGTTGATCTTTCTAATTAATCTTTCATTTTTATGTTATTTGAGAATTGTCTTCTTGCCTTCTGTTGATAAACAGGTTCAATTCTTGTCCATTTCAAAATCTGCTGTCCATACATAGAAGAAAACACATCGGTATATTTTTTTTAATCCTCATCAGGATTAGTCATACTTCTGCATGTGTATTCTAGCCAACTTATTGCCTATTTGTACTTGCTACCATTTATGAGCAGATTTATGTTATTGGTAGCTCTTCCAAGTTGGGGCAGTGGAAGGTTCAAAATGGGCTCAAACTAAGCTATTCCGGTGAATCGGTCTGGCATGCAGACCGTTTATTGCAAAAGGGTGACTTCCCAATTAAATATCCTTGTGGGAATTTTAATCTCCAATTATTTTGTGATGTCATTTATATTAGCTTTATATCTGTATATTGGATAATGGTAGTCTTTCTCTTCCTTGACGGTTGTTCCACGTACAAGTACTGTAAATACAAAAGTGGAGGAAACTTTTCTGTGGAAACTGGTCCTAATCGAGACCTCTCTCTTGAATCTTCAAAGTCTCAACCAAGATACATTGTCGTATCAGATGGCATGCTGAGAGTAAGCCCTTTAGCATCCATTGAGAATCAATAATAATAGTTTAATGAATCTGGTATTGTATGAAACCCCTTGCTAAACTGCCCAGCTGTGCAGTAACTTTCCCATGGTTGCCATAATCTTTGACTTGTTTTATTAGGAAATGCCTTGGCGGGGTGCTGGCATAGCAATTCCCATGTTCTCTGTTAGATCAGAAGAAGATCTTGGAGTTGGAGAGTTTCTTGACCTAAAGATACTAGTTGACTGGGCTACGGAGTCTGGATTCCATCTGGTTCAGCTTTTACCAATCAACGATACATCAGTACATGGGACTTGGTGGGATTCCTATCCCTACAGGTATGGTACAGTAACGGACTTCTGCAATTACTTGTCTTCCTTATGCTGTTATCTAATGTAAAAAAAAAAAGCCAGCATGTTTGAAACTTGCTTGAAATTACGTAGTTCACAAATTTTCTGTTATTTGCTACTTGTGACTTCCAAGCTTGCATGATTTCAAGCTTCATATATTTTCACTAATTTGGTTATGCCTCTGGTCAAATTCCTGTTGCTATATGATCCTTGTATGACAATTTAAGTTTTTGGTTAGTTCTATCTTCTAACTTGTTGAGCATCATGTGTTTCCTTGCAAACCTATTTGTTATCTTTACATCATTGTGCACCTTTCTCATTCCCTGTTACTTATATCCGTATTTTAAGATTCATATGGTTCTTATTAACTATTCATTATTATTATTATTATTATTATTATTATTATTATTATTATTATTTTATATTAACTTTTTGAACTGCATTTCTATGATGTGCAGCTCACTTTCTGTATTTGCATTACATCCATTATACTTGAGGGTACAAGCACTTTCAGAAAATATACCAGAGGATATCAAGGTGGTTTTCATCACTTTTTTTTTATTTTATGGGGAAGAACAAAATATTAAATGAATGCTAATCGTGCCGATTAGGCATTGGCTACTCAGAGGAACCTTACATGACCCTACATGTTATTCATTTTTGGGAAAGTTAAATCTGGACCATAGATATAGATATTTTGAAATTGCTTCAGTTTTCAAGCTCATAATTAGATGCCTAATTTGAATTATTGTTTGTTTGCAATTGAAAGATTTATACTTTATTAGGAAGTAGTACTATTAAGTGTATGTTTGTGTTAGCTAAATATAAACAAATTGGGTCGAGTCCTAACTGCTTAAGGTTTTGGGATTGATTGCAACTTAAAAACTTCCATACACAAGTTCATATTTTTGAAAGTTGACTTTGGAGTAAACAGTCTAGTATTTTGCTAATAATAAATTCATCTTTATGTTGCGAAATGTATTTCATACTAAGATATCTAAGCATAATTTAGAAAGTTTAGACATTAGTAAGAATGATGCATTTAGTTGTAATTTGTTCTTTAGTTTTCAACTGATACCTGTAATTTTGTTTTCTTGGCATTTGTTTTTTGTTCTCCTTACAGCTAGAGATTCAGGAGGCAAGAGCACAGCTGGATGGAAAGGTAATTCCTTTGGTGATTTTATTTTTTATATTTAAATTCTGTTGGTATTGCATGATGGAAGACTTCAAAGAGTTAGGTGATTTTCTGTTGACATGAAGTGGTTTGCAAGTTCAGTCGGACTTGGCGTATTTGTCTTCTTCTCTGAAGTCTTTCCTCTCCTTCTGTTCATTATTCTGGCACATGACTGCATGTTTTCAACTATGAAGTTTCATGGCAAAAGTTATGATCATGATGAGAGCATATACATCCATCCATATATGAGTTTATTCCAAATAATATATTTTCATGGGAATCTATGCAGGATGTTGACTATGAGGCTGTGATGAGTTCTAAACTTTCAATTGCCAAGAAAGTTTTTTCACAAGAGAAGGATATGATACTTAACTCCAAGTTGTTCCAAATATTTTTTTCTGAAAATGAGGTATGTTGTTTCATTTCTTTTATTGTGACGATATGATAATATGACAAAATGATCCATAAACTTCTTTCTTTATTTTTTTTATTTTTTTAAATTTCACTCCATGAAATATATTAGAATCTCAGTTGAAGTTCAATTGTGACTCATACTAATGTTTTAAATGATTATAGGATTGGTTAAAACCATATGCAGCCTTCTGTTTTTTGCGTGACTTCTTTGAGACATCTGATCACAGCCAATGGGGTTGCTATTCTTATCATTCAAAAGATAAGGTAATTGTTTCTTTGATTTCTTCTTACCTAAAGTGAGGGTTATACTCACACTGAATTGGTTGTAGGATCTTTTCATTTATGCATCTAATTGATAAGAAATGAGGTTTATATATATTGGTATCAAATTGCTGACATAGTTTTCTTTTTCTTACAGCTTGAGAAACTTGTCTCAAAAGACAGCTTGCACTATGATGTTATCTGCTTCCATTATTATATCCAATTTCATCTGCACTCACAAGTAAGTGGTGCTTTGGCCTTCTTTTGTGCATCATTGTAATTTGTATTGTTTGGTAATGTTTTAAACCAAAGATGTGCTGTTCATTTTATTGTTTGGTAATGTTGTGTGCTGCCAGTTGTCAGAAGCTGCGGATTACGCTAGAAATAAAGGAGTAATATTGAAAGGTGATCTCCCTATTGGTGTTGACAGAAACAGTGTAGATACCTGGGTGTATCCAAATTTATTCCGCATGAACACATCTACTGGAGCTCCCCCAGATTATTTTGATAAAAATGGGCAGAACTGGGGATTTCCTACTTATAATTGGGAGGAAATGGCCAAAGACAATTTTGGTTGGTGGCGTGCTCGTCTAACTCAGGTTGGCATGGTTAATTTACCAGAATCCTATCTGATTTTTTAACTTTTCTTTCATCCTTCTTAACTTAATTTTTTTTGTAAGACAAATATAAGTCTTATGTGTTTCATTGTCAGATGGCAAAATATTTTACAGCGTACAGGATTGATCATATATTGGGATTCTTCCGAATCTGGGAGCTTCCTGAAAATGCCATGACTGGGCTAGTTGGGAAATTCAGACCTTCCATTCCTCTAAGTCAGGTATTGTTGCTTCTGTTGAAATAAATGCTTGGCATGCTAGATAATAGATGAGGCTGGACAAATTTAGCCATTTGAGAAGTGGTTTCTCTTCATGTTCTTCTAGTCAATTAAATGCAAGAATGACTTTGGTTTCAGGAAGAACTAGAGAATGACGGCATATGGGACTTTGATCGCTTGAGCCAACCATATATCCGGCGGAAATTCTTGCAGGTTACTGATTGTCTTAGTTTTTTGTGGTCTGGTTTTTTAATTATTAATGTTTGTATATTGCAAAACGGTCCTAGTCTTTTTCTTTTTGCTAGACTATCTGTTGTATTTACTTACTGATGTACGCCTTTTCTTTTCACTTATTAATATTGTATTTCATATTTGGAGAAATTTCAGGACAAGTTTGGAGCTAATTGGACTTTTATTGCTTCAAATTTTCTAAATGAATATGAGAAGAACTGTTATGAGGTGATAATCAGAGTTTAGATTTTGAATTTAAAATTATATTTTTGTTTCATATACATGTAATTTGATATTTTCAGGTGCTTATAGCGTATTCTGAAATATTGCTGGTCATGGCAATATATTTAAAAGTAGAGATATGGATAAATGTTGGAGATTCTAGCCTTTTCATTCAGAAATTAGTAGAGAAAACCATGACTGCTTAATTTGAGTAAACATGGTTTATTTGTGGATGGAACCTACCGGCCCAGTCGGATCCACTTGTCATTAAACTTTCACTCTCAATTAAAAAAAAAAAAAAATTCATGAATAAAGTATGCGAAGTATGTCTTATAAATTTGATGTTCAAGCTCCTTGCATCTGTGACGATTATATTTTGATTGAGATTTCTTGCTTATTAATCTTCTAGAATTGCACTATACCGCCAAAATTTTACTTTCTGGTTGTTGATTGTGTAATAATTGTTTGATGTCTCTTGTTCCCTTGGCTTATATTTTGATTTCCACCAGAATCAACGTAAGAATAATAATTTCTAATTATAGACATTCTATATCACGAGTAGAACTTCGTTTAGATAATTTGGTGAGTTCAGGAGCTGCAGGATAACTTTGGAAACATTAGATGTTTGCTATACAAGTAAATATTCCCTCTGATGCATATATGGAAGTTCCATTTTTATGTCAGTGGAAGAAATGCATCTGCTTCAGTCTTATGTGTTATGCTGGTTTTAACATTTTCTGCACCAATAGCCAGTGTTATTAGATCTAAAAATATTTTGTTTTTCTTATAATATTTTTTAGTTTAAGGAGGACTGTAACACAGAGAAAAAAATTGTGTCCAAGCTGAAGACATTTTCAGGAAGGTCTTTATTGGAGAGTGAAGACAAAATACAGCGTGATCTCTTTGATTTTCTACAGGTGCAATACAATTTACGAGAGATTTATAATATTTAAATTCCAGTAACAAATTTTGCATTCATTCTGTGAGAAGTTTATCCTGGAAACTTCTTTTTGGAGTGCCCCAGGTATTGAGTTCGCGTTCCATTGCTATTGCAGTAATAGTTCTGAACTTTTGCTACTCAATTGCTCCTGCAGAATATAGTTCTTATTAGAGATCCAGAGGATTCAAGGAAATTCTATCCCCGCTTCAATCTTGAAGACAGTTCAAGTTTTCATGATTTGGATGACCACAGGTACTTTATTTGTCAATTTACCATTAATCCCAAAAGTTTAAACTATTGAGAAATGGACCTAGCCACATTGTTAAGGACCAACACATTGCACTCTCCCTCCCATATAGGTCCGTCCAATTCTTTCTTAATTGTTATGCTACCATCAATCTAAAAGGTTTAAGCTTTCAAAAAATTGGTTACACTGATATCATATTAAGTTACCATCAAGACAATAGCTTGAGCTATTAGGAAGTGAACCTAACTATTTATATCTAGTTAACACAAAACACGCATTAAAATAATGATTTTAATGTAGAAGAATAATTGATAACAAAAATTATAAAACTTTTGCTGCATTGACTATGCATTTCAATTTTTTTATAAGTTTCTTTTCCCGCAGTTCTTTTGGCATAATTTTTTTATTTTTTATATACTTTTT
The DNA here is from genome assembly GCA_003254975.1 of Ochetophila trinervis. Classification (NCBI taxonomy): domain Eukaryota; kingdom Viridiplantae; phylum Streptophyta; class Magnoliopsida; order Rosales; family Rhamnaceae; genus Ochetophila; species Ochetophila trinervis. Next base: position 12,871 of record QANX01004489.1, on the reverse strand, counting down.
TATATAGTAATTCTTTTTTGTCATCATGTGATACAGCAAAAATATTTTGAAAAAATTTTACTATGATTACTATTTCCATCGGCAAGAAAATCTTTGGCGGCAAAATGCTCTGAAGACGCTGCCTGTTCTCTTGAACTCATCAGAAATGCTTGCCTGTGGGGAAGATCTGGGCCTCATTCCTTCTTGTGTTCATCCTGTATCTTCTTTCAGCTTTCATAACCTCTTAACTAGCTTCTCACTTATCACCAGTGCAGGCTCTTTTTCTGCTTATATTTCTAGTTTAATACACATGTTTCATAAAGGTTGTGCGTCTGTGATTGGTTAATTTTGATGCAGGTTATGCAAGAATTAGGTTTAATAGGCTTACGCATCCAACGTATGCCCAGTGAACCTGATCTGGAGTTTGGTATTCCTTCTCAGTACCACTATATGACGGTAAAGCTCTTAACATCTGTTTATCATTTGGAAATTTTATGTCCGCATGTGGGTCTTCAGAGAGTTTAGTCGTTTATCTAAAAGCTATTAGTATTGTCTTTGTTGTCAACATCAACAACATCATTTTCATTATTCTTATAATTGTTGTTTTTCTTTATCATTGTAATTATTATTACTTAAACATCATAATTATAAAAATTATAATTGAAATAATATTAGTACAGTACTATGCACCCCTGGTACAGTACCTCTATAGGAGAAAAAGTAATCCTTCTGTTCAAGTTACAAGAATTTTATCTTGTATACCAAAGTTTTTTTATGCTTGTTATAAATGCTCGATTAAAATTATGCTAATTTCCACTGCTACCCAAAAACATTAGCTAAACTATTTGATTGAATTGTAAATCCGAGCGTGCCATTGGTTCTTTGTGAACTAAAGACCTTACTTTTATTTAGGTATTCCTATGCATGATTGCCTTACTGGTATTTCATCTATTTTGCATCTGCTTTACTTGTTACTCTGACAAGAATCACGAGTTTTGCCATGTTTGTTGCTATTTGAATCCAATATTATTACTCATTTCGTTTTAGGATTCAACAATTTCAACATCTATGGTTAGCAGTAGTACCATAGTTGTGCAGTGACTGCAAAACTTTAACATCCCTTAAGTATTTTCCTTGTAAACTCTAATGGCATTTTGGATACTGCATTTCTGTTAATTGCTCATATAGCATGTAGTTTAAGATTTAAAAGTATTATGATTGGAATGGTACTGAATTGGGAGGGGGCTAATATCTCAGGTGTGTGCTCCGTCTTGCCATGACTGCTCAACCCTGCGTGCTTGGTGGGAAGAAGATGAGGAAAGAAGGAAACGATATTTCAAGACTATGGTTGGATCTGACATGTTGCCGCCCAGACAGTGTGTCCCAGATATTGCCCATTTTATCATACGGCAGCATGTTGAGGCTCCATCTATGTGGGCAATTTTCCCTCTTCAGGTAATTTTATTATTGTTTAAAAATAATTGATGACCAACTTGGGTATCGGTTTCATATATCAAATTATGTAGTTATCTATGAAGAGGCTGATAGGCATATATATATTTATGTATAATTTTTTTCTTTCATCAAGGAGAAATCTGTCCCTGAATGTCGAGGACAGTGTATTGCATGACGGTATAACATCCCGCAGCATGCTGTGTGACGTTGTCTTGGACGATTTCGAAAAGAACTCACCTGGATGAGGAAAAAATATATATTAATGCTAGTTTTCTCTTTTGGAAATGATTAGGATTTGTTAGCATTGAAAGAGGAATACACAACACGCCCTGCAAGAGAGGAGACAATCAATGACCCTACAAATCCGAAGCACTACTGGAGATACCGTATGTATAGAGTAAATAGATTTTATTTACGTCAAAAGATTGGGTTGAACTGTTGATTTGAAGCCAACAGCATGCATTTTTGGACATACATGCATAACAAACATACAAGCATACATGCAGGTGTGCATGTGACAATGGAGTCATTGATCAAAGACAAGGAACTGATTGGAATCATCAAAGATCTCGTGTGTGGGAGTGGACGCTTACATTCTGAAAATGAGATGCAGCAGCAGCAGCTGATACATCAGGTTTCCAATGCCAATGGAGTTGGAACAAACTTCAATGCAGACCCTCTTGCCGTTCGCTGAACACCAACCAAACTTCATTCGCTTCCTCCCTTGTATATTAAAGTTTAAGGGATTATTTCATTCACACTTTTTACATTTTAGTATAATTCTAAATACGACTTTCAAGTTCTGAAACTTTTAAAAAGTATTTTTGCCGGTAATGAAATTCTGTTAATTTTAATAGTAGAAGGGCATAATAGCATCCGTTTTTTATTTTATTATTCTTCCTCTTTCTCTTTCCATTTTTTTCCTCTCTCACTTTCTCTTTTCTCTCCCCTCCTCTCTCTCTTAAAAAAATTATTTCTTTCTCTTCTCTCAGTTTTCTTTTCTTTTTTATTTTATTTTATTTTCTGTTCTCCTTTATTCCTTACGATTTTTTTTTTTTAAATAAAATTGTGGCTCATTCTCTCTTTGATTTGAAGGAGGAAATTTGTATAGGTTGGGATGTAAAGTGGGTGCTTTTGGAGAAATTTTTTTTGCTTTGCTGGTAACTCGGTGTTTGGTTAGTGGGAATTTGAAGTACGAGGAGATTGTTGTTTTTGTTGGTTGTCTATGTTTACATAGTATTTTAAAATGGTTATGTTTAACCCAAAAAAAAAAGAAAAAGAAAAAAAAGTGTTAGGCTTTGAAGTCTATGATTTTCCGGTGAAAACTAAGTTTGTATGTCTTTATTATGCTAGTATGACAATTTTAGATGTATGTTACTGTAAATGCATAGAAGGCTAGTTGGCTTATTCTCTGGGAATAGGATTGTATCAAAATGAGTTGGTAATGTTGACAGACACAGATATTTTTATTTTCATTTTTTTATGTATTTTTTTTTTCTTGATATAAATGAGATTTATGTCTTCAGATCATCCATAGTGCTTTGGACATTAGAATATTGAACTCAAATCTTTAACTGCGTTGTAAATTTGCCTAGGATTTAATTTAAGCATTGATAGATTATTGAATAATATTTATATTATATGGTATAAAATATTAAAAGGTCAATAACCGGATATGTTTGCTGAGAAACCCAAAGGCAGAGGAGAGTGAGGAGGTAGTTAAAGGACCAATGAATCTGAGAGAGTGCAGACCAGGTTATAATTTTATAACAAATTTCTATTCAGATTACAATTTTAATTTAAACTTATTCATAAATAATAATCTTTATTTAAATTATTAATTGAGCTTTTTTCCTTTCTTTTAAAGAGTTAAAATTTTATTTTAGGTGAAAGAGGATAAGTTAAAAAAGAAAAAAAAAGAGATGAAAAATTTCATAGAAAGAAAGAAAGAAATAGAAGAGTAAGAAAAGAGATAGAGATGAGATGAAAGAAAGAAATACTAAAGAGAGAGAGAGAAAGAATGAGAGAAGAAAGGAGAGGTGTGAGAGAAGGGAAAAAAAGAAAGAAAAAAAAAACAAAGAAGAAACCCGTGGAGGAGAGAGAAGAGAAACTTTCAAATTTTTTATTTAAAAAAAAATCAATTTAATTTTAGTTAAATAAGAGTATTATTATTTTTTAATAATTTTACATTGTCAAAGTTATTGAATTTTAACGATGTAAAATATATATTTAAAATATACAGAATTTATTAGGTCATAAACAAAAAAAAAAGTGTTAATGAAATAATTTCTAAAATTAAATAAACGCAGAGACACAGAGGCAGGATGGATTCTAAAGTGTTATATTATCTTTTCATTACAAAAGAAAAAAAAGAAAGAATGTTATATGCGTACCAACAGCTAATAAATTCATACCGAAATTTTATTCTGCTGCTCCATTTTTCTGCTCATATGGAAATTTGTCCGAAACGTGTAAAACTATTAGTTATTTGTCTTGCCTTGTAAGAATTAAGTAGTAGGTATCAGGAGGATGGGGCCCAAGTGAAGAGAAGTTGATCCATCAGGCCCAATTCAATAAAATGTGAGGGTTCGCTTATAGCGGTTAGCGATTGGAGTCTCAAAATGCCCGAAAATAGTAAAAATAACTGCCACTCTTTTCCCAGAGAGAGAGAGAGAGAGAGGATTAGAAAAAGAAGGGGAAAATAGTCCCGTCTGTCTCTCCGGTGAAGGTGGTGGTTGGGTTGGAGGGGGTGGTGGATTAATATTTAATTGTTATTTAAATATTAAAACTGGGCGGGAAATATATAATTCATTGAGTGATCCTTCCTCATACTTCGTCTCTCTCGCGCTCCCTGAATGCCTTAACCAGTGTTCAGGGTCTCTCCTTTCCCTCCTCTTTTCCTTTCTTTTTTATATTTTATATTTCTATAAATTTATATAATTGATACATTCTTTTCAGTGAGATTCATTTTTTGAATGTTTCAGAAAATCGCGACGATTTGTGTGCGGAGGAGCGAGGGATTAATTAATTAGTATATTATCTTCTTGTTTGATCTTTCCTCTTTTGTTGGTCCTTTTTCCAATTCGATTTCATTTTATTTCTCTTTCTATTAATTAATTAATTAATAATGTTGCAGTTCGATCACAAATTAATGAAATGAGACCAGCATATGACTTTTGCCACCTCTGTGCCAACTTTGGGTGAGACTGAACTTAATTTGTCATTTTCTTTTGAATGATCTTAATTGTTTTATTAACCTTTTTAAAAGCCGGGTATTTGATTATTATTTTATCCGGAACATCTTGTCTTTTAAAAGACAACAGTGCAAAAAAAATTTACATGCCTATCCTTCTAAATAAAGGTGTTGTCTCAGATAAATTGCGGATAGAATGTTAGGGTTGAGAGAATTACTATGTATTTATATTCCAGCTATTGTTGGTGATGCTGCTCAATTTCTTACTTGTAAGTTAAGTGTGCATGATTACCTGTAATTGGTAGGATATATTATTCGTAGTAGGTCCCTAGCTTAAGACCCCATCATAGGAAAATCCATGTCTAGCTAGCTAGTTTAAACTTTGGATACAAGTTACACTATCATAGATACAAAGCAGAGTGCCAGAGTCAATGTGTCCAAACATATTAAACTTTGAAGTTCATGATATTGGTTGTTTATATATGCTGTATTGAGATTTCATTGCTCTTTGCCAAGATTAAAATTCCCAGTCTTTGAATGTTGTCATGTGAAGCAATTTTTCTATTCAGTCCAAGTCCAAGCCTAGCTCTAAACCAATTTATACTGTCTGTATACAGAGATGCAGAAATACACAATTGCCATTTCCAGTTCATTATAAATACTGGAAATTCCTATGCATGCAAAACTGGGATATATAAGATGAAGAAAATGTTAAAACTCTCTGTTGAGATGACAACAGGATTTCAATTGAAATGGAAAGGGGCAAAGCGTCAAAAACCGGCTGTTACATTTATTCCATCACTCAAATAATGAAATTTGAAACTTCTTGGTAGAGTTCATTTACAAAAGCACTTTTCTTGCTTATGGTGATTAATAACATTCATTTTATTTTTTTTTATTTTAAAAAAACCTTTTATATGCAAGCGGGATTGTTGGGTGTGTTTGCTTCCTCATAAAAGGAAGATGGCTGCTGCTTTGTTAATTGATGAACTTGAAAATTTGCATCCTAATTATTATATAGCAGCAAGTTACTTCAAATGGCATTTGAAATATATTCTATATATATATATATATATATGAATATGATGAGCAGGTCCAACTAAGATAGTTCATATTGAACTTGATTGCTAATAAGATATTTCTTTACTTCTGCCCTCAGTCTCCCTGGGAAGATCAATTTTCAGGCGATCCACTGAGAATATTAATTGTGCCTTTGGCATGAACTGCTGCGATTCTCACCTGCATGAGAATTTATAAAATGGCTGTAGCAGTTGACCATCATAATGGGTTCAAGCCGTTTTGCCGAACCCAGAGATGCAGACTCCAATCTTATACTCACCTTGACCAATCTAAATTTGTCAGCTCTTTGAAGCAAGCATTTAAAGTTGCTAATAGTTTTCACCGAAGCTTCTCCACTCCATGCATATCCCTGACCAGTAGTAGTGGTGTGAATGAAAAAGACGAGTTTGAGATCAATCCAAAGATTGAGATTGTTGGTGGCTTCAAGGCCCCTGGAGTTCTTGCTCTTGTGGTCGAAGTTGCCATTGCTATTGCTTCTGGTGTGGACCCAATGCCGGTGGCAAGTGGGCTAGGTGGTGCTTATTTTTTACGTAGCATAAATGGTGATAACATAATTGCAGTGGCGAAGCCCGTAGATGAAGAACCTTTAGCCTTGAACAATCCAAAAGGTTTCGGGGGTAGGATGCTGGGGCAACCTGGTATAAAACGCTCAGTTCGAATAGGGGAGACCGGCTCTCGAGAATTGGCTGCTTACCTCCTTGACCATGGTGGTTTTGCTGGTGTTCCTCCAACAGCTTTAGTCAAAATCTCAAATGTCGGATTCCACCTCAACAATGAAGCTTCAGTTTCACTTTCATCTACTACTCACAATCCCTATAAGATTGCTTCTCTCCAACATTTTGTAGATCATGACTATGATGCAGGAGAACTGGGCCCTTCAGGCTTCTCTGTTGCTTCTGTTCATCGAATTGGGATTTTTGATGTGAGGCTTCTAAATCTTGATAGGCATGCAGGAAACATACTGGTGAAGAAACAACAATGCGATGATGGTGGTGATGATCAGCACAGCAATTATGTCGTTGGGGTGGCTGAGCTCGTGCCAATTGACCACGGGTTTTGCCTGCCTGAGTGGCTTGATGACCCATATTTTGAATGGCTGCATTGGCCTCAGGCCTCGGTTCCATTTTCTGAGTCTGAAGTTGACTATATATCCAATCTCGATCCTTTTAAAGATGCAGAGCTTCTAAGAACAGAGCTTCCTTCTTTAAGGGAGGCTAGCATTCGCATGCTCGTGCTCTGCACTATTTTCCTAAAGCAAGCTGCTGCTGCTGGGCTTTGTCTTGCTGAAATTGGTGAAATTATGTCTCGGGAGTTTTGTGGCGGAGAAGAAAATTTGAGTGCATTAGAGAATGTATGTGCGAAAGCTAAGGCCTCCTTGCTTAGTAATAGTAATCATAGTATTTTTGAAGATGATGATGATGAATTCAAAAGATCAACCGAAGAACAAAGAGAGGTGTTTCAATTCGACAATGGAAGTGATCAAGATGCTTGCAATGAGGGTTTGGATCTTCCTCAGTTGTTACAGACTGTGATGGCTAAGCCACCCAAAACATCTAGGATTGCATCCAGTGCAGGATCAGGCAGTACTAGGTTGGTGCCTGATGCACAAGTATTCTCTCCATTGTACGAGGAAAATGACCACGAAGATGATGATAAGGATTGTAACAAGGTGGGTGGGGGTTTTACCAGGAGTAAGAGTTTCCCAGTGCACCACAATCATAGTTATGAAGAAGAAGCTGGGGTCATCACTTTTGCAGACATGACCCAAGATGATTGGGAATTGTTCTTAAAGAGTTTTGAGAAGCTTTTGCCTGAGGTTTTTGATAGCATAAAATGCTTGAGCCAGAAGCAAAGGTTGGGAACTTCTTGCAAGTTTTGATCAGAAAATTATGCACCCTTTTAGATTTATACATACCAATCGATTAAGATTATAAATAAGTAAATAATATTTCATTACGATCTCTTGGTAAAAGAAAACCATTTGATTGATTCCAATTATGTATTCTAAAAAAAGAAAATTTTATTTAAGCATTGTGTAGATTGCAACGGCACGCCTGGTATATATACTTTTCCCAGCTGTCTGCATATATATCCCCATGAGAGGGTTCTGTTGCCTCTAATTTTTTATATTTGTTAGAGATTTGGGAAGTTTTGAGGTACATAAAGACCTCGTTTATTGAACTATTTCGTTTAGAAGCTGTATGTTCACATAGTTTTATATGACAATATTGGTTGTATTCTATATTTGATTACTTTGTTTAATTAACAATTTTAAACATCCAAAACACTTTTGTTTTAATTAATTTAAACAGTTTATTCTCGAGTAAACCCTTAAATTTGTTAGGTTTATAATGTTATATCTAACTTTTTTATTTTCTGATGAATACTATAAACAAAGCAGATCTAACTCAGTCAAACAAAGAAATTAAGAAAATCTGAATGTCTATGCGAAGAACTTATTGAATAAAGTTATTTTATTCTTTTGATTGATTTTTTTATTTATATTTACAGATATTAAATTATAAACTCAATGCAATTCATTGACAATATTTTCCAAATAATTATTTCTAACAAATTCACTACTCTTTTCATTCCAAAAGACAAAAGACATGAAAGCGAGAGCGAGAAACCACATTGAGGGTGGTGGAGGCATCCTGTGGAGGCTTAAAATATGAGAGCGAAAAAAATAATTACAATAATTAACAACGAACTGCGTATTTTGGTATAAAATTGCTTAAATAGTTTATAATCAGAGTTACTTCAAAGACTGTATTCTTTCTCTAATCTTTCAAAAAAAAAAAAATAGTCACCATGTCACCTTTGTTTATGGTTTCAAAGCCAAGCCACAATAGCAATGTAGTAGATGGATATTTTGATAATATTATCTCACTGCCTTCGCACAGATGCAAGGCGTCTTTCATTCTTCAAAGGATGACATTGTCTCCTTATCCATCTATTTATGTCCTTGAAATAGTTTTATCAAATAATTAGACAATGCAAAAAACTAATTAGAAAATAGAAAAAATGGGTTCGATCACTAATCGGTGGGGAAATAAAATCGAGACACCACCTAATTCGAAAAGCTCCGATTTTCCTTAAATAATGAATTTGAATAGAAAAATTAGACATGATAAAATTCAACATACAAATACGTACAAGTTCGTATGAATTTTTGAAAGTTTAAATTTATATATTTTAACACGAAAATTTATCGGATCATGTTTAAATAAATAAATTTTGACACAAATATTATACAATACGGCACCAACATGAAATATAGTAACACGATACGAATTCATACCTATTTTTGAGAGTTTAGATTTTCATATTTCAACACGAAAGCGTTGTTAAAAAGATATCAATTTTGCCACACTTGCATGCATGTTCGAGTTTTAAAATAAACATAACCCTAACATCTGTCTGAGATAAAAATGGCTAAGACCAACATGTTTGAGGCTTATATGTCCGAAGATAAATGTCCAAGAGTAAAGTGTCTGATTGAATTGTCCGAGGATAAAGTTTATGAGGGTGATACTGAAGTAAGATGGCTGAAGATGAAGTCTGAAGTTGAATGTCCGATGATAAAATATCCGAGAGTGATAATTGTCTGAGGCATTTTGTCCGAGAGTAATATTAATTCATATCTGAAAAGTTTTTCTTTAGAATGTCCAAGACACACTCATGAAGTGTCTGACCATAGAAGTCTATGTCTGGCCAAATGGTAATTAAGAAAATCATCAAAGAGAAAATTGAGGTTCATCACACAAAATAAGATACGTACTTTTACTTCTTTTAGGTAAAGCATAAGCATGCAGCAGAGAATAGCTCAAACAAGCAATATTTTGAAAAAAAAAGTTTGGATATAATCCAAAATGTCTTTCCATTTTAGGTAGCTACAATTGTCTTTTTCAATTTAAAAAAAATATCACTATCTGGTAGATAAATTAATTTTATCCATATGAATTTCAAACAGGGTTGAAAATTTTGATAATTTTGGCGAAATTTTTTTTTTGGAGATATGGATATTAATTTCATGTTCCAAAAAAGAAGGTGAATTTTTCATAATTTCCGTCGAAATTTTCATGGAAATTGCTTCACAATTTGGTCAAAATTTTCCATAATTTCCATGAAAATTTTGAAAATATAGATTGTTAAATTTTAAAAATATGATATATTTTTATAAAATATTAGAGCATTTTTTTAAATTATAATTATTTATTGATGACATATTTTAACTAATGGCGAAAAAATTAAGCAAATTGAAATTTAAAAGCAAAATTGAAACAATTTAAAAAAATGTGAAATAATGGTTACAATTTTAAAATAAAAAATAGTTATAATTTAAAAAAAATGTATTATTTTGGCACAATTTTTCAACAAGTTAAAAAAATTATTTGATTAAAAGTTTAGAACTCCTAATGCTTCAGCCCTTTCTAAAAGTATATGTTCAAAATTTCAAACTATTGATTGCGACTTAAACTTAAGTAGCGATATCAATAGATGATCTGGTGAAATTAGAAGTGGTTACAAAAGAGAGTCACCAATTCAACAGAGATTGAGTTCATTCACTAGTGAAGAATATTACACTCATGCAACACAAGATGATGATCATGGAAGTAGAGAAGGTGGATCAATAATTGATGCTATATGAAAAGATTATATGTGTAGAGAAAGTGGTACAATGTGAATATCACAACAAGAAGATGAATATTTTTCTACAAATTTTGCATCAGCGAGGATTGAATGTGAATATAACACTTATTTAATGGATAATTATGGAATATTATCAATAATAACTCATGGATACATTTTCAAACTCAACCATCAAGGGTTAGCAGTTATGAACAAAGTCAATCAACATCATATCCATATCATGACTATCAGCAAAGACAATCACATAAACTATTAGATCCATATGGTTGGCATATTAATAATTACATGCAAAATTATTAAGAGATGTGCATTTTGATCAATATTTCTCTCAATACACATCTAAAAATAAGAATGAGGAAGATAGTGAAAATTTTCAACCACCAAGAAATTCTATGTTGTATTGACTCATATTTAAGTAATTATGTACTTGTATTATTATTCTTATTAATTAATAATTCATTACTTAATTAATAACATTTTTGTTTCTGTCAGCAAGTGCTATAAGTCTCTTAATTATGATAAATATGATTTCCACTCAATGTTTTTTCAATTTTTATAGTTAAATTGATAAAGTATCTAATAAATAAGCATATCCTGAAGTTTCATTAAAAAATTTCATATTTTTCTATAAATTTTCGTCATTTTTTTTCGTATTTTTATAAATATCGATATTTTGTCGATAATTATGTATTTTTGACTTTTGATATTTCCATCGATACATATATTTTCATCCTTGATTTCAAATATAAATTCAAATATATTGTATTTTAGTCGTTTAATGTAATATCTCTATAAATACAATCAAATAAAATAAATGAAATGCTGAGATTTTTTACACAATAAAAATTTCTATATTTTCTCTATTTTTTCTTTCTTTATCAAGGAAAATTAAAGCAAAGTAAAATAAAACCAGAAAAAAAAAACTAATTTTTTTTTCTTTTTTCTAAAAATATCTCATCCAAATATCCAACAAACTTAACAGGTCAGATTTGAACGAATAAATTTTAACATAAATACAATATGACAAGACACGTTACTAAATCTAAATAAAATGGGATCTCAATTATCCACATTCAGGATATTTTCANAACACACATATATATATATATATATATATATATATATATATATATATATATATAAATGTGGATGGGAGAGATCACTAGTGTGAGAGTGCAATGGTGAGAATGGTTGGCGTTGGTGGATGCAGAATTAATGTTGAGGATGCAAAGAGACTACTTGTCCATTGCCATAAGTAGGAGGGATGTTGATCCTTGGTGATATTGGTGAGGCCGAGGCTGAGGCTGCCAATGCCATATGCATGGCGGTAATCATGGTTGGACGATGATGATGATGATATGGATATGGTCGATGTAAGTCATGTTGTATATTATTAGAGATGATGGATGGTCGAGGGGTGTTAATATTGTTAATGTATCCAAAGCCAATAGCTGCTGCAGCCTCCTTGAGATGGTTCCATTCCTTTTCCATCTTGAGAATGGCTCTCTCCCGCTTGTGAGCGTTTTGATGGCCGCCCAGTGCTTGCGAGTTTGGAAACTTCTTGTCGCAATGCTTGCAACTATAGTCTCTCGTTTTCTTCATCTTCATCTTCATCTTAATCTTGCTCTTTTTATTGCTCTCTAAATTGAGTTGCAGTTCCAGGTTGAGGTTGGGTTCATTGGACAGCTTTAGATCTAGCCACTGATCATTGGCTTCATATTGGTGATCACCTGCAGGGTCCATATCTGTTTTCTGACTCTGGGTTGGGTAAATAATTTCAACTGCTTGGTTAATTTTCCAATTAATGTTATTACTTATGTGTGTGTGTGTGTGTGTGTGTGTGTAGAGAGAGAGAGAGAGAGAGAGAAGAGGGGGTGGATACTAATTAGTAATATTCTGCATATGGAAGGATATCCCGCAATATTAAATTCATTGCCTTTTCTCGACTTTCTTGCTAATTAATCCAATTCAATGGATGCCTTGCCTTCCTTGCTACTTCATTTTTTATTTTAATTACTACATTTGCAGCAACTTAATTAAAATCTGTTGCTAAATTCTCTTCATTCCCTCCTCAATTAATTTGTTTCCAAATTATTAAGTAAAATTGGCTCTGAATAGATATATGTATATATGTTCCATTTCCGTTTGCTTTTTGTCGAGTCTCATTAATCTTAATTAGACACGAGAACACGAGCCATATATATTATGTTGTAGTCTTGCAAAAAGATGTTTAGGGCTGGTACTCAAAAAGTTATGAATATGAGTACTTAAGGTTCCTGCAGCCTAAGTACATATTAAAGGAAATTGACTTGCTATATATTTCCTCCAAAGTCCATTAGTCCAAATCCATACAAATACGAATCCCACCCAAGGATTTTAGTTGATTGGATGTATAAGTGTTTTATTATACTAAAATAGATTTGTCAAAACAAATTCAACATATATAGATAATATTATTAGGTCACATATACAAGACTTTTTGTACAGTTACGACAGCTCGCATGTATCAAT
>QANX01004486.1:4173-15608 GCA_003254975.1 Ochetophila trinervis | reverse complement strand
TGTCAAACCGTGTGTTATATATGTTTGACAAAACTACGCATGTAGTAATAAAGTTAAAAATAGTGTATTTCTGGAAAAGAAATACAGAGGAAAAACAGAGGAAGGATAACAAGCTTCCTTTTCTTACGACGCATTGTTTACTAGTAGTTAGAGAAACAAAAAGCTAGGACAAACAACAATGGTGTGGAAGCTCTGTTAGCAACTCATTGGTACAGATCAACAACCATAACCAACTTATCAGTGTCTTTAATAGGTAATAACTAGTACGTGCTGTTATTATAATAAAAGAAGCTTCCTTTTCTTACTACATACTGCTTACTAGTAGTTAAAGAAACAAAAAGCTAGTACAAAGAACAATGATGTGGAAGCTCTGTCAGCAACTCATTGGTACAGATCAGGAACCATAACCAGCTTATCAGTGTCTTTAATAGGTAATAACTATCGTCCCTCATAATATGAGCGTGAGATTTGGCTTTGCAAGCTAACATGGCCAGTAGTTGTACCACTTGTAAATCCACTATCACAACCAGAAATTTCCAGAGTGTTTGAGGATGAACCAAGTAAGTATTTCTTCTCTTCACCACATAAATCAACATTTCCCCATGGATGCATGTCCAAGTTAATCAGTCCCTCTAGCTCATTTGCTACTTCTTTCATGGCAGGCCTTTCTTCCCCTTTCACACTCAAACACATTTTTGCAAGATTAGCCACTTTCTCTACTTCCTCAATATTTTCTTCATCCACAATGTCACCATCAAGAACACCAAGCAAGCAGTCCTCTTCAATTGCAGCGACAAACAACATTGCCAGGTTTCTTTCACCTTCAGGCCTACTAAAAGAAACTACTTCCTTGCTCGTTAGTAGCTCAGATAAAACAACGCCAAAGCTATACACATCACTCTTTTCTGTTAACTGGCTTGAGTGGAAGTATTCTGGGTCTAGGTACCCAAGTGTTCCTTGCACCATAGTTGTTAGCTGATTTTGGTCTATGGGAATGATGGGATACAATTTATATATATTTTATATACCTTAATACTTGATTTGAGCATGTTTTATTCACTTAAAATAGATTAATTTATATTTTTCTATGTTTTAGGTGGATTTGAGCTTAAAGTGATGAAAAATGAAGAAACAGTGGCAAAATCGTAATTAAACAGAAAAACTGAAGAAGTAGTGGCAAAACCGTAATTAACTGAACGTTGGCAGCAAGGCAGTGCAGTCCAGGTGCAGTGCCCAGGCGCCTGGCCAGGCGCCTGGATGGGCGCGAAGTTAGTCCGTTTAGGCACGTTTTTGTGTGTTTTGTAGCCCTAGGTTTTTAGTTTAAATATGTTTAAGTTATCTTGTAATATGGTAGCCGTTTTGAGAGCAAAATGCGTTTAGGCTCGTTTTTGTGATTTTTTAGCCCTAGGTTTTACAATAAATATGTTTTATCATTATTGTAAATAGGGTAGCCGTTTTGAGAGCAAAAATAGAAAAGAAAAGAGATTTCTAACAATTATGAGTAGCTAAATCTCTCTCTTGGGAAAGAGTATTGTTCATTGCTAAAGTATAAGGTGTGAGACATTGTTTATAAGTTTTAATTCAATTATAATTATTCAATTTGTGTTCTTCCAATTTATTTGTTTATTATTCAATTCTCTTTGATTATAATTTGGATCCGTTATAATTATTTGTGGATTGGGTATTTGCTAATTAGGAATTCAATCGTATTGAATGTTCTATGTTTAGTAGCACTTTGATTTTAATAATTGCATGCTAAGCTTTTGTTAATTTCTTAGGAGAATGCATAATAGATTAAAGTTTTACAACGTTTGTAGAACTTGTTTATTGTTGGTTGCTATTGTTCTTAATGCTGCTCTGATTTGATTTAGATCACGTTGGTTTAGATATTTCAGGATTAGGATTAATTTATGATCGCATATGAATTAATTAATTGTGAGAGTTTGAATAAAATTGGCCGTNAGTTAGAATAAAATTGGCCGTGCTATTTTATTCAATCCAACATTGAATGATTATTTTTGGATATATTTTTGTCTGTAATCACCTGTTCTTTAGCAATTGAAGATACTCTGACCCAAGGTTTTCTCCTATTGTTATTTTCGGTATTTATTAAATTGTTTTCTTTAATAATTGAACTTTCCAATATAAAATCTCCTTTGTCTTTTTAATTTTACTTTAATTAGAATAGAAATAGTTTGATCATCAGTCTCTGTGGAATCGACATGAATTTGTTGTTGCTACAGTAGTGTTTAAATTCAATAATTAATTTTAGTGTTTACGACACACATCATACATTCACAGAGTTAAAAGACAGAAATATTGCATGCGAATTGCAAAATTAAAATTTCAATTTGAGATGCACGTAATCGGCACGTGTCCACATTTGGTACCCGACTACCTGATAATTTCTTACTGTTTATTTCCCAGTATGAGGTAGGGTATTAGTAAGAGAACATGAAATCTTCACTTCCGAATTAGAAAAAAAAAAATTAATTTTATTTAATTGATACAACTTATGTGATGCAATGAGTTAAAATTAATTTTATTTAATTGATATAAATTTTTTTTTTTTTAAATTTTCATCTCTGTATTATATCAACAAGTTAAATGTTTCTTTGGTAGTCTTTCTGGGAACAAATGTTTGTTTTCTTTCCTTTTCTTCTTATGAGTTTCATTCTTTGCTGTTGCAATTGGAAAAGTATTAGATTCTGGAGGAGGAGGTGTCGGAGAAAGGTGAGGGTGCCAAATGTGGACACATGCCGATCAACGTGTGTCTTAAATTGAAATTTCAATTTTGCAATTTACATGCAATTACTCCGATTTTTAACCCATGAATGTCGAAGACGCTATAAATTTTGACTGTTAAAGTTTGTAGCAGTTATATATATATCCCAACCGTATGCAATGGAAGCTCTTACACATAAGAGTCATAAGGATTAATAATTGACTCTTCCAACACTAAAAATTTGTAATGAATAAACTGCCGCATCATCATAAGGCACACAACTTTTGATGCATTTCCATGTAAGTGAAAATGCCTTTGCTGATGTTACTATACCAATTAAGAAATGACGCTGAGAATATTATACCTCCTGATTAATTTTAGTGTGATTGCAAAAATTTCAACAATTGAAAAATTCATCCAAAAATTAGGATATATATATAATTAAGGTCCATATTTGTAAGAAAACCAAAAGTGTACAAACGACACTTGTATAATTTGTTTATGCCAAGTGTTTGTTAATAATGATACTCAGAGTTTATTAGACATAAAAATTAACTATAAAGTTAAAGATAGAAAAAATATATATAAATACCAAATTGAATATAATTTTAAATTGTGTCAAATTTTTTTTTTTTTTTTGTAGTTGTTTAAAATATCTGACAAACTATAATTACCATTAGCTAACACTAAAAGTCTAAAACATATGCAAATTACACACGATATTATAGAAAAAAGATATAAAAACTGACCATGTTACCAAATGGCACCTAATAATTGTGTTATTTACTAATAAGATACTATATTTTGCTATTTTCCTTGATTGTTCATTAACAATGGTTCAAGGAACTTCCCATCCCGCCTACTTTAGTCTTTGTTTGGCTGATAATACTGGTGGGGGCAGGCGAATAAAGCGCTACTAAATAGCATTCAAGTCAAGAGGTATGGATATCATCGTGAAGAACATATCTAACATATGCATGATCCATTTTTTCCAATGCAGGACTTAATAACAACTTGTTTCCGCAAATCAATTTGCCACATCTATCTATAATGAACAATCTAAAGTCAGTTTTTTTTTTTTAATTATTGTGTGCCATGTTTCCCACGGGAGAACCAAAATCATCGATGGGGCGGTTGTTTTCCTATTATATAAAAAGCAGAATCAACATTAAACAAAGCCATGGAAAAACAGAAAGAAGAATTAAACTCAAATAGAAAATGTTAGAGATAAAATATAGAATAAATGATGATTTATATTTTATCAGTTTAAATTTTTAAAATCAATGATAATTTAACATAGTATCATAGTTAATAAAATCTAGCAATAAAAAAAAAATAACGACTCGTATCCTATTTACATGCAATTTTTCATCTTTTTACTAATCACACTTTAGAAGTTTGCCCCAAAAAGTTGATTGCGAAGAAATCAAATTTGCACATTTATTTGATATCGTAGAAACATATAAGTTTGGCCGATACCTTTGAAATCATATATGAACTGGATGAATTTGGATAACCATTGCAATGTCCTAGATAACTGGGTGTCGACAAGAAGGGCAAGAATTTATAGTTGCCGTATAAACCATTGCTTTTTTCATTGCATTATAGACAATGAAGAAACATGTGGCCATAAATAATCCATGTAAGGCATGTTTGGTTTTTTTTTTTTTTTATGCTTGGTTTGTTATATAAAAAAAATAGATTGTATAATTTAATACCAAATTTATATTTTTTTAATATAATACAAAATTTATATAATATAATATTTAATATGTAATTTTTTTTTTTGCTGATAAAAAAATGATTTATCTGTAACGAAATAATAAATCCATAAAGCATTTAGCGAATGAATCGATCTAAAAATCTTTTAATACGGTAGGAGTCTGCAGTACAAATTTAACATGTAATGCATGCAAATAGAAGTGTATTATATTATATAAGATCCACAGTTTAACCAGAAGAGGTGGGTTTGTGTAAATCATAGCTGGTCCTAAATTTTGCTGCTTCTTTTTTATTTATACTTTTTTTGGTTTTTCAATAACACTTTTTTTTCTTTTTTTCTTTTTCCTTTACTTTGTAATTAATAACATCATAAATTAGAATAGTGAGATGCAAGCTACCGATTTTTTTGGTTTTTTTTTTTAAATTAATACAGTACAATTTTGTATTAAAACAAATTAGAATGAGAATACAGACTAAAATTTAATTTTGCATTAAATGCCAACTAGTAATAATATGAACTAAATATAATATACGTTAATACAATAAATGTTAATATCATACATGCTAATACAATACACAGTAAAAAACATACTCATATTGTTTCTCACTCCATTTTACTTGAAAGTCAAACTTAATTGGTAATGGTTTTTTTTTTCGTTTACTTCAAAAGTGGTATTTCCACATATGTTTTCACTCTGCTGCTTCGATATTTGGGTTTAATTTATTGAAATAATAACATTTCAAGTCTCCAATTTAAGAAAATCTATATAGTTTTATTAACTATAGTTGTCAAAGCATCTCTCTCTCTCTTTAAGAAATGTCAAAAATAGCTCTTGAAGCATATCTCTCAGCTTGGAACAAAAGACTAATAAGACTATTTTCAATAGGGAACATAGATGGATCTTTATTTGGTATAAAAATTTATATTGTTTAAATATATAAGGCATAAATACATAGTCAATTCTAAATAAAATTTAATGTTAATGTACATAAAAAATATTTATGGTTATTAGTTAATCATATATTTTATTTTTATTTTGCTTTTTTGAAAAAAAAACTTTTATAAAAAATTATTTTAAATTTTTTTTACAATGTCTAACATAACTCATAGAAATATAAATTCAAAACACATTAGCTTGATATTACATTAGTTTTGGAAAATATTTTTTTTTAAATAATGTATGATATGTTTATTTTACTAATCCACGTTACACTACAAAATACTCTAAAAGTTGAAATTTATTTTAGAGAAGGGGTTTGGGTGGGTTCGCTACATGCATCGGGTGAATATATATATGAGAGGCAGGCCCAGCAGACACTAAACGAAGCGATGAATATGGATTCTCTCCTGGGTCGCTTAAGACTTCGAATGGACCATGCCGTTCGGTCTAATTTTAGAGGATTGAGTAAAAATTTACCCTAAAACAATAAAAATTGTTCTATTCAGCATTCACCTCCAAAAAAAAATGTTCAAGAGCCTAAAGCATAAAGGGCAAAAATATCTGTAAAATAAAATACAGAATTCTTGTGCTTCTGCTTTTGCTTTTTACGTAATCTTTCTCTTTACACAAAATATATACATATCCATCACATATATGTTAAAAAGAAGACTGAGAGATTAACCTGAAGAGAGAAAACGAACATACACAAATCACTTTTGATTCAACAAGATTTTTACAAGACACTCAGTTTTGTTTCTAACAGCACACCAATTCGGCTGTAATGTTTTCAAAATGGTTTGTGCTCTCTCTTTAGCTATAGCTATTTTTCTTAGCAACACCTTTTTCATTTTATGTTTGATTTGGCGGAGAGAGTTGAATTTGTGAACTTGGCTGTGATTAGCACCCAAAAAAAAAAGATAAAGAAATTGGTTATGGTTATTTTCTCGCAATGTTGTACATGCTTGATTTGGGGTCATATACCGGAATTACATAGATTATACTAGGTACTGATCAATGAAACAATTTTTTCCTACCTCTAGTCAAAAGGGTGGTGATAACATTTCAACTTTAATGCTTAATTACTTGCACATTTTGAAAAATAGTTACCCTGTTAACCGGCTGGTTAGGAATTGAGTTTTATCAAAGATTTAAAGCTTGCCAAATGCTTCTAGTTCTTGCAGACAAAGACCAACTTGTAATAAGTGATTTTTTTATTTTTTTTGATGAATTGGAATGAGTCGAGTTCAAATTAAGGCCGATTAGGGGGGGCTTGGATGGGGTTGGTAGATGGGTAGAAAAATCCATAGATCGGCCACATAAATTCTTTATTGGGGTGTTCAAAACCTTGAATATGGGCCACGCCACTTGGAGCTTATCTTAGAATATTGACTTCAAAATTGCTTCTTATTGATAAATGGGAAAAAATGGATACAGGAAGACCAAAAGGGTCAAACAAGGTTAACCAAAAGGGTCAAACAATAAGCAAAACTTCAAGAATTTCCCTCACTACCCCAGCTTTAAATCAATTTTTTTTTTAATGGTTTATGGTTGCTATAGGCAATTTTATCTTGTAGATAATTGACACCAGGTCATATACCATGGTTTAGTTAAATTAAAAAATTAAAAATAGTTTATGACTTTAAAAGTTGATTTGTCCTATAATAATTGAAAGTAAAAACCAGCTGAACATATATATGTGTGACATAAGATACATTTCCCCACCATGCATCCCATATACAATGGGAAAAACTAATCAAATACTCCAACCTTTAAAAAGAATAAGGTTCTCATGTACAAATCACTACTCAAAACAATTATCCTAGTGCTTTAACTATGAGTTATTTTGTCGTTGCAAACCTATTTGGGCACTAGAGTACAAACTACTTCCAAGAGTTTTATATAAAGCAGTATCAGAATAGACAGCATTTGACCTCAAAGGCTTAATCCTGTGTCTTTGCCTATGACCTTTTCTTCTCCGGCGGCTTAGTCCATTTTCATCATCTTTGTTACCATCTTTTCCACTCATTTTCACCACCCCACTTTCATCAGGAACAACATAAACAAAGGGTCCAATCGGGATATCATTCAAGCCCAACAGTGGCTCCAAAGTCTTTACCACAGCTGTCATGGTGGGCCTGGACTTTGGGCTATGGCTCAGGCATTGGTAAGCCAGTGAAGCCGCCTTCCGAGCCCCTTCAGCCGAGTACTGACCCTCAAGCCTCGGGTCCATTATACGGTACAGTTTTTGAGAATCCTTTAGGAACGGTTTAGCCCACTCCACCAGGTTCTGCTCTCTGCTCGCTCTGCTTTTGTCTAAGCATCGTCTACCAGTCAGCAGCTCTAGAAGAACTACCCCAAAGCTGAATACATCGCTCACGGTCGTCACGTGACCTGAAAAATGTTTATTAATATAGGAGGAAATTATAATAATACTATAGAATATAATTTATTTGATTTATTAATTACCTGTCGTGATGTATTCGGGAGCTGCATAACCTTCGGTGCCCATGACGCATGTTGAAACGTGCGTTTTATCTCCTTCTGGTCCGTCTATTGCCAACCCAAAATCAGACAGCTTTGCCGTGAAATCCTGAAAAAGAAAAAGAAAATCATTTAATTCTTTATATAAATATATACATATATATAAGTCCATCTTTGATAAGAAAATTTCAAAATGTAATGAATTTTTAGTATTATAAAATAGAAAAGGGACGAAAAAGATATGTATATTACGTACACAGTCCAATAAGATGTTAGAAGCTTTGAAATCTCGATAAATGACGGGCTTTTCTTCTTCATGAAGGAAAGCAAGGCCTTTTGCAGCTCCAACTGCTATTTTTATTCTTGCTAACCAAGGCAAGGTTGCAGAATAGTCTACATATATAAATATCGAGATATTAGGACCAGATATTGAAAACCATATATACTATTAAAATTATTATCAGAGAGGATATGTAATTATAAAATATGCAATTTTATTTACTTTTAAAAAGTTGATTCTCCAAGTTGCCCCGCACTACGTATTCATACACAAGAAGCCTGTGCTCATCCTCGCAGCAGTACCCAATCAAGTTTACAAGATTGGAATGCTTTAGTTGCCCCAGAAAAATCACTTCAGCCTGCGAAATCAAATTAATAAGTGATCATCAATCTCAAATATTAATTAATTTGTTGATGGATCGCAAATTCGAAACGAATAAATTACCAGCCACTCCATATGGCCTTGTTTGCCATCCAAGTCCAACGCTTTAACAGCAATCGGTTGGGCCTTTAACCCGGCCCTAAGCTTGTCATCGATGAAACCTTTGTAAACCTGTCCGAATCCGCCCTCTCCAAGAAAGTTGCTTTTCGAGAAGTTCTGTGTCAGCTTTTTAAGCTCCTTGAGTGTGAATATATGAAGATTTGAACCCACAAGTGAATTGGACAGATCACTCATAATAGAAACCGATGAGTTGCTTAAATCAGAAATTGATAGTCTCCGGGAAGATATATCCTTCAAACCAAGAGATTTGCTTTTTGGATTATTAGCTGGCTTTTGGGGCCTGTAACAGCTAGGCAAGAAGGATTTGAGTATCAACTTTTTCAAACCCATATTTTATTGAAACTTCTGGTTTGTTGCTCAGGTGGGTTTCTAATAATAAGAGATTAGCTAAAAAAGTGTCGGAAAAAGGCAAGGTTATTGGATTTAACGAGCTAGAAATATATTTATAGAGGAGTAGAAATTATATTACAGTGGATTTACTATAAAAGACTTGGAAATATAGAATAGTCAATAAGCTATGACATCATCTAATCTCGTTTTCCTTATTGCGCAATACGAGATGGAAATCTAAATCTTCTAGCTGTAAAAAGAAATATAAATCTTCTAGCTGAGAAAAATTAATTTAATCAAGTCCAAGTCTCTATTGGTTACAAAGTAGAATAACTTTGTGGCCCAGCTTCAGTGACTTTGAACTTTGACAGCAGAAATCCTTCTCGAATGGCTCATATTTAACAATGACGGCCAATATTGTTGCTTTGTTTTCTTTTTCTTTTTCTTTTTTTCCGAGCAAGTGCCAAAAATTTGGTTCATTTCTTAGTAATTTCGGATGTTGGTCCTTTCGGAAAACTCGAATAAATGTAAATTATTTCACAAGCAGAGACAGACTTGTCCCTAACATATTAATAATGCTAAAAGGTTTACTCCTTTTCTTTTAACTTTCTTTTTCATTGTTCTCCTTTTGATCCCTCCCACGTTTTATAACAATGGAAGTGGACCATAAAGCTAGCCGTCCATGTTTAACAAGTTAAAGTTTCTCATAAATGGAACACGTACAAAATATATGTAAATCTTTGAAAGTGAAAATGGAAATTAAAAGCGTTATTTGGTCTTTCATATTCTTTTGGTAGGAAACGCACAAAATTAATACATGGACTTCATATATATTACAACCATCATGCTTTGTTAAGCAGAATGGAAATTATACATATGAACATGTGACACAATCTAAGTATAGAAAATGAGAGGAATCCTAACTACCCACTATTACACATTCTGTGAAGTCATGTAAGTCTCTAGGATAAAGTTGAGGAAATTAAATTTAAAAAAAAAAATTATATATAACAACTGGTCAACCGGGTTAAAGCAAGAAATTCTCTGGACGGATCATCTTTCCAAGAAATTGTTTTATGTATGTACATCTCAAGTGAATCAAAGTCTTTGTTTGTTTGTAAGGAGCAAGTTTCTGCTGTGGAGGATTTATTACTAGAAAGTCATGACAAATCCAAGAAAACAAAAAACAGAGTGAGAGAGAAAATTAGTAAGAAAATGAATACAGAGAACAAATACATAATAACATATTTGACGTCATATATAACAATACAAGGATATTCTAAAGAAAGAGCGATTATTTCTCCGAAATAACTCATCCAGTTCTTTATCCTAGGTTTTTATTCTAAGTTTTTGGAAAATAATAATCCAACTTGGTAATAAAAAAGTTTGAAATTTAAGTTCAAAACTTGCCACATCATGCAGCCTAGTGGTCAAGCAACATGAAAAGGTGTTTCGGGTCGACATTCGTGTAAAAAATATATAAAAAAGTTTAAAACTAAATAATTTTATTCAAAAATAACAATTTCATTCAAAAAGCAAAAATATATATAAAGACTTAAAAATGAACTAAAAAAATCAAACCTAAATATATTAAAGAAAAATAATAATGATCAATTATCCATTATCCATTATCCATTAACTTAAAAGAATGGTAATTCAACTGCCTACAAGTAAATCTGGCAAATTTTAACATGACCTATTAACATGACATAAATGTTTTTTACGGGTTTGGATTTAGTTGAAACGGGTTGGGTTGATAACGGGTTGACGGGTNTCTTAACGGGTCAACATGTTAAGATAACGGGTTAATTTGTGAAAACCTGTTAAACCCATTAACAACTCGTTAGTCCAATGGCATTTTTATAATTTAATTTAAAAAAAAATTATAAACCAAAAATTTAATTTAAAAAATATTTTTGAAGTAAACTATAAACCAAAAAACTCATCTTTTAAATAGTTAATTATAATATTGAGTTACATATTCTAACTAAATTATTACTTTTGCATGTCGTAGGATTTTGATATGTACTACAATTATAGCTCTTAATCCAAAAAATGAGTTAGATAAGTATTTGGATGAAGAGAAGTTGGATAGAAAACAAGAGTTATATGTCCTTAATTGGTGAAAAATAGAACAATTTCAATTTCCAATACTTTCTCATTTGGCTCGTAATATCTTAGCAATTTCTATTTCAACAGTTGCCTCTAAGTCCGCTTTTAGTATTAGATCAATTTTCCAGTTCACTAAAGTCAGATGTAGTACAATCTTTATTATGTACAAGAGATTGATTTTTTGGCAAGGGATGTAATTTACATTTATATATAAATATATATTACTATTTTTCTAACATAAATATTTTTAATTTTATTATATATTCAGTTTTAGATGATATCATTCATTTAGAAGAACTCACAGAATATGTCATTGCATTGAGTGTTGAACAAACTAAATTAG
>QANX01004485.1:103595-241599 GCA_003254975.1 Ochetophila trinervis | reverse complement strand
CATATTCTATTTAAAATTTATAAAATTTCATAAGAATTTTTTTAAAATTTATAACTACACCTATTGTATCAAATCATAATAAAAGTAAAGGTGTGCTGTGCTGCTCCACTGCACCACCACTGGCCGAGGCTAAATTAGTGCATGACACCGTGGATGTGCGTGTGGATATGTTATTTTCATTGTTGAAGATAAGCGTAAAAAATGGTACATTGCATGACAATGCAATTAGAATCATCAAAATGACAATGTGTATATCAGATTGGTATAGTGATAAACTTTTTATATCTATTTTATAAGATTGTAGATTCAAAACATGTTAGAGAAGTGATTGTGTCGATCAATAAAAAAAAGAAAAAAAAAAGTGGTATGACTTTCGCACAAATCTTTCGTAATAACAATTAATAACACAAAAAATTATATTTTTATAAAATTCCAGAGTAATCTTTATTTATTTATTTTGATGAAAAGAGTAATCTTTATGTTATGGTTCAAAATTTAAACACTTTGAATAACAATGGATCCCATGGTAATTTCTTATTATAGAATATCAGTTAAATTTTTATTTTTCCCTTTAGGGCAAACAAGTTTAATATTGTTGACAAATATGAACATATATACTAATTGCATAACATTATTGGCATAAAAGAAAATAATATTTATAGTTTTTATTGGGAAAAATAATATTTATAGTTGATTAGAGAAAAATCTACAATAATACGATAGCATATAGTTTAACACATACAATATACGCACGAGATTTTTATTTAAGTTTGAGATATGTACTTCCCGAAGACTTGAAAGAACCCCATAAATCATTGTTTTGGGAGCTCTAATCACGTCACCTTGGAAATGGCTGAAATTTTGCCACATGTACTCAGAGATATACAGTTCTATGGTGCCACTGCATTAGTTAATCAGACTCACCCGTCACGCATACGGATTTTTTTTTTTAGACGAAAAAAAGAGTGTTCATTTATTTTTAAATAAATCAATTTGCTATCCCAATCCAATTCCCAGAACGCGAGGTCACAGAGACTTAAAATGAAGAAAAATGCTGGGCCGACGACGTTGAAAACGTGTATGGCTAGGATTTATTGCGTCCCTATGTGGCCACACCAACTACGAAGAAACCGAGGGCAGCATCGATGGTCACAACCTTCTCAACGGCTATTTCCAAAGTGGGAATCCAACGGTCAACATCGAACTGGCGGTTGCCGCCCTACAGTTGCCCCCGGTCTTGGACCAAGGGGTAGCCTACCGCAGCAGTTGTCGGTCAATTAGGAGTAACAGTGACATTAAAGTTAAAAAATGAAATAAATATACTATAAATAAATTACCTTTCTTTTTAAAAAAAAAAGTAAAAAGAAGAAGGAAATATATACAATAAAGTAAAAAAAGTAGCCTGATTACCAAAAAAAAAAAAAAAGTAAACAAAGTAGCCGTTGCGGGGTTGGCGCTTTCATCTATAAAAAGAGGTATACTACAACATCAGCCGGAAGATTCTTGAATGTTGCTTCATGAACAGTAACTGAAACAATTCAATAGGTTAAAATCTTCTGAATAAAGGTTTTCGCAGATCCATTCTAAATCAGTCTCTTTCCTTCTCTCTCTCTCTCTCTCTCAAATTTTCAATTTTTTTGATTTTTTTTAATTTTTTTTAATCTGAGTTTGGCTTTTTCTTTCGTACGCGGTCTTAAGACTACACGCTTCTTTGTTAGTCCCCGCGCAACCCAAAAGAAAGATTACACGCATATAAAATTAGTTCTATATACATAGGCTTTTCGATTCCTAAGTTGAATTTATAGTTGTTGTTTAGATTTTTGTAAATTCATCTTTTGTTTTGTTTTCTATCGAAAAAAATATCCGACGAACAAGTTTCAGGCTAAACGTTGATCTTATTATTATAAAGATCATCGCCTATTTTCTTTTCTGCACAGGTCAAATCCTTGGTTTTGATTTTACAGATAATTTATCTTGTAGCACTATGGATGTAGTTAAGGTAGAGCAGTCAATCTCTGCGCACAGACAAATAAGAACACCAAAGAAGATGACGCGCGCTTACAGCACCCTACCCTCAGAAATGATTGCATCCAAAGACATCCATGGCGGTCTGTTGAAGCGTCCTCCAGCTGTTCTGTCATTTTCCTATCCTCCGACAGCCTCTCGCCTCGCTCATACTCAATACAGACAACCTCCTCTGCTTCCTCTGCCAATTTCGAGCCCTCCTACCACGGGAAAGGCCAACAGAGCCAGAGACCACTCTCTCAGTACTACACCGAAGAAATCAAAATCAAAACCTCAACCTCGTGTTTCTAAATCCATGTCCGGAAGTTTGATTGTTACTTCAACGAATCGGTTGGGACCCGAACCAAATGATATTCCGAAAGACGTTTCAAAGGTCTTATCGTCGTCGTCTTCAACAGGTAAGAGTATCTGTTGTATTGTAGATGAGGGAGATTTGGACAAGTTTTCGGGTTCCGTGTTCAGTCTCGCACCGCCTCCGAGCAGCCTGCCGCTACCGAGGTTTTCAGTGAGGCCAAAGCTCAGCTGCAACGCCCAAGTTAGTGGAATAGATGCTGGGGCTACTGACAATCTCTGTCGTCTTCTTCGTCTCCGCTGACCACCTTTCTTTTACGTCCCCGTTCAACTCATTCGCTCTGCCTTTTCAATGCTATTACTGTTAACTGCAATTAGTGGGGTTTTTTTTTTTTTTTTTTTTTTTTTTTTTTTTTTTTTTTTTTTTTTTTTTCTGGTAAATAAAAGAATCAGCATGGCTACTTTTGCTGATTCTCATGCCTTCTATAATTTTCTCCCCTAGAGTCTGTAAGGAAATTTGTGTTCGCCTATATTTTTTTGACCGGGAACACAAAAATCAACATGGGTTCGTGACGGGTTTCTTAGTTTTTCTGAATAGCATTTTATTTTTCCTTTCGCTGTAATGTTTTTTCTCAATATTGTATACTTTTTTTTAATAAAAAAATTATATGTAATTCCCTCGGTGTATTCGAGTAGTATTTATTTTCCCTTCGCTGTAATGTTTTTCTCAACGTTATAATATGTACTTATATTTTAGAATTGTTTCCAAATCTATACTCTTTTACACTTTGTCCTCTAATTTGGCACTTACACCACCAAGATCAAATTTCTTTTTCCATTTGCTTTTCTATTAAAACTGCACATGAGCTGTACGTTCTTTGTAATTTTCCATCAAGATTGCCACTTATTTGAGCTAGAATTTTGCCATGTTAAAGAATGCAACAACCCAATTCATCCCACTTAGCTTTTTGTTTAAAAATGAAACAAAAATATTTTTGAAGAACTGATTAGGTAAAAAAGAAAAAAATAATAAAGCCTCTTTCAACAACCTCACCAATCAAATCTCATGCAAAAGATTTTTTTTTTTTTTTTTTCCTTCGAACACATTAGTAAAAATTAGATTTGATTAAAAACACCTCTGTGAGACATTTGAGACAGGCTGAAAACATATTTCCATAATTCAAAAAATTGAAGCCAACCTACCATAAATTTTGTACCAAAAACTTTATTTCAACCTCCTCTATAAAACTGAAACCAAATTGCCATTGACAGCCCAAGTGTTCCGCATGAGTTTATAAGGAATTTTGTATTTCTGAAATTTAGAGGCTTCAGGATGATAAAAATGGTGAAAATGAATGTCACATGCATATCACGTACTTCTTCAATAGAAAAACGGAAAAAAAACAAAAAATTGGTTCTAAGCAACATAAGTGCCAAGTTGGAGGGCAAAGTGTCAAAAAAAAACATAAAAAAATTGGAGGGCAAAATGTAAGTGTATATGTTGGAGGGCAATTTAAACTATATATTTAATTCACTAGGTTAAAATCTAATCCAGATTTTGTAAATAATTAATGTATTCATACATAAATCGCTCATAACAGCTGACTCTAATTACAGATCGCTGAGGAGGTTGATTCCCCTTGAGAAGGCGGCCAAGCAGCAATTTCATTCAAAGGAATTTGATACTACAGATGATGTTTCTTATAATCAAAAAATGGCAATACGAATTTAATTGTCTTGAAACTGATGCAGGCATTTGGTACATGTATAAAATGTAGTTTGCCCTTCATCTGCTGATCTCATCTAGAAAGACGAAAGATAATACAAAAATTTGTCAGAAACCTATCTTTGACAGTTGATATGGGAAATCATATACCGAGTGCAAAGATTCACCTGTCTCGTATAATATGAAGCTTCATCGTGACCACATTTTTCACATCTTCTTTTTATCTGTTAGACACAATCAATGATTGGAACTTAGAAGAAGCAATGTAAATCATTACTATAAATTTTAACAATGTAAAAATCTTAGTACCTTTGATAGCTCCACTTTTTCTTCATTAATTAGTACTATACCAAGCTCCCTTCTAATATCCTGCACAAAACAAGAGCAGATGTTTTTCATTGTGAAGCACCAAGGGGTAAAAGTTACTTGTGCCTGAAAGTAATATTGGACAAATAGAAGGTCAACATGTGTTTGCAATTCCTAAAAGGGCCCGAAGCCAGTAATTTGAATTTGATGCATAAATTACTTGAATGGTAACCCTTCAACAAGTGTACAAACAAGAAAGTATAAAGTGCACAATAAGCTAAAAGGAAACTAGCTGTAAATTTGGTTAAGCAACCCTAAGCTGTTTTCTAGTCCAAATTACTTGCTCAAATATGGTTTGAGTTTGCTGTATTTCATTTCAGTCCAAACATATTTATTAGAAATTTTCCAAAAGATTAATCCAAAATAAAAAATCCAATAGATGTGCATAATCTAACCGAGAAACAGAAGGAATCTATGCAATGAATATTCAGCATTCTTTAGGCTGACAGAGAATGCAGCATCAGTGCATAATTTTCAAGTAACTAAAAATGCAGTCATTTGTAAATATTAGTTTTTGACAATAAATAAGCATCAGCAACATACCTCAGATGTCACAGAGTAAGATATTTCTCTTTCAGTGATATCTGAAAACAGTGGTAGTGAAATTAGCAATGCCAAAAATTTGAGAGGGAAAATAATAATTTTTTTCAACAGGGATTTATCTTCCCATAAAATTACAGAACATAGCCGTAAAGAATATGAAGCGAGACAACATTATAGTTCTACTCAACTGTTTTAACGGTGTCTCATTCAGCTTTGAAACTGAGAGCATAAACCCAGAATTTAGTAAAGGAGCAAACACAGAGAGAGCCTACGTGTATAGACAAGCACTTCACACCCACAAAGAATAAATTAATCTAAAATAAATGACGACGGGAGTATAAATCTATGTGTGTGCTTATGGAATGTTGAAAGGCAACAAAAGTTAATTATTAGATTATAGACTATTCTACCTTAGATTGATAGCACATTTGTCATTGACTTAACTCAAAACAAATTATGTATAGTACAAGACAAATTGACTTTATGATATATAAGGAAACAAATTTAGGAGCCCTTATTATTTTATTTTATTTTGATGAAAAAAGGGTGGATAGTGTAGACATGCAAAATGATTCATCACCACCATCATCGCTAAGCTAAAATCCAAGTACTCTGCATCTTTGTGCATTTGTTCCAGGACATAATTTATTACCAATAGCAAAAAAATATAGTGCACTAAGCACTAACGTCTAACCTCCTAGCAGAACCCCTTTTTAAGGTGATAATTATATTATGTCCACATATTAGCAACTGCAACAAACATAATTAAACCAAAGAAGCGGCATCCTGGTTATTGATCACCTACAAAAGTTTCTGCCTCCGCTGAACCCAGAAACAAATCCTAAGTTATATATACAACCACAACAGGATAATTAGCGGACACATCAACCTTCTCACAAGAATAACAGAGAGCGACAAAAAATTAATATAGTATTAAACACATACATAAAAACCTTAACCTCTTAACTCCAAAAATTTCTGAAGTTCAAAAACAAATTAAGCATGCTAGCTACTTATATGGTTGCACAGCCATACCTTTCAACTTTCGTTTAGACTTGCATAATGGACATTGGGCATATTTAATCGAACTAAAAGCTAACATTGTCCCACACAAGTTGCAGAACAGGAAATCGCGCCCATGGGAATACGCCATTTATATAACCTTTTACTGCTCTTGGCTACAAAAACATATAAAAATAAAAAATAAACTCAAATTATGTAACTGCTTAAAGATACAAAATCCCAAGATTTGTCGACAGAGGCAATTCTGCTTCGTATGAAATTAAATACAATTGTCTTCTACAGCATTTAATCAAACACGCCATGGGCCTTAATATCAATGCATTGTGTTTGCATCCACTTGTATATATCAACAGTGATTCCAAAATTCAACAAAAAATCATATTATTGAGAAGGCCTCTAAAAACATACAGAAAAGGAAGAAAGATTAAGATATTAATATGAGAAGAAAAGAGACATGCCGGAGATATTCGAATATTGACCTGGATTTGGAGGTATCAGATATTTCTTCTACCGTCGTTAGCGTTGATAAAACCCTTCTGTTTCTTTGGTACCTCTGATAAACCCTAACCCCATAATCTGTTTCAATCAAAAGCAAGCCTAGCGCGGATTGGTAGTTTCGGGGCTCGCACACAAAACCAGGCCTTTTATACACATCGGGCCCAGCCCCTTACCACTCCTCGGGCCCCAGAACACGCAGTAGTTAACCCGTACAAAAGCCCAAATTCTCGACAATTATTATTATTTTGTATGATTTTTTTTTTTTCTTTTCCCCGAGGTTCACGAAGAAATGAAGTATTTTCTATATCAATTATCCAGGCCAAAACAAAAAGAACTATAAACTGGCAATGACCTTTTTAAAAATAATAAAAGTAAACCCTATTTTTCTTATTGGCATTTTCAAGCATTTTCTGAGTAGTGATAAAACATTGCAATATATTATCTATAACAATAATATAAAACCTGGAGGGCTCTTTATACTGTCTCTGTAAAATCACGTAAAACCAGGAGGCTTGCAATTAGGAATTTGGTGAGGCAAAATGCAATAAAAATTGCCATGGATGCTGCAAAATTTCACTGCCATGATTTTGGCAATAGGTCTTATTTATTTATTAGAGTTATAATAATTTGCTAATTCAAAGAGTAATGAGCATGACTAGAACCTACTGCTTCAAAGATAGCTGGGAGTGAAAGCCCCTCTTTAAGTGGCCAATAATCAATGCAGAATAATGGATGTTAGATTCCCATATGGGACGTACCAGCGGGTAAAAGACACTTATACTCTAACCGCT
Source organism: Ochetophila trinervis (assembly GCA_003254975.1). Taxonomy (NCBI): domain Eukaryota; kingdom Viridiplantae; phylum Streptophyta; class Magnoliopsida; order Rosales; family Rhamnaceae; genus Ochetophila; species Ochetophila trinervis. Next base: position 234,336 of record QANX01004485.1, on the reverse strand, counting down.
CCTGTTTATAATTTTAATCTCTTTGCTCAAACCGACATTAATTTTACCAAAACATAGGTACGTTGATCTAATTCATAAGCCTACAGGGATGGTCCTTCAAAGATCGAATAAGCTGTTGGGGCCCAACTAAAATCTCTCAAATTGTGAGATCCTAAATTTGGTAAGAGATGGCCCATATGACAGCTCAAGCAAAACTATATCGACGGCAAAGAAGGAGCATTGGCTTTGCTTAATGACTTGAAGGGACCAACATTAATGAGGGGCTTAATATATGTGAAAAGGCAAGTTACAAGTTAGCTAACGTGCGCTCTCAGAGCACCATTCGTTAACCATCACATTATGATAAAAGTAAAACTAAGAATTAAGGAGCCGCGTTTTTAGTTGGTTGGTCGAGTAGCTAGTTTCGTCACTTGCATTTATTGGCGGGAATGGATAGCAGGTGCGTATCTTCCTCCACGAGCTGTCCATGAAAGCTTTTTTGTACATTTACCTGCTCTCTCTCTCTCTCTCTCTGTGTGTCTCACTGCAATTATTAACCAGTACCATCTGTATTCTGTAATATGGAGGAGGTTGAGTTGGCCTCCACCAAGCTTCCGGACCAGAACACAACGGTTCCCAAAATGGACCAACCATTACCCGAAAAACGCACGGTTTCGTTACTTGGCCTTTTCGCTGCTGCTGATTCAGTAGATTATGTATTAATGCTGTTCGGAAGTATTGGGGCGTGTGTCCATGGCTCTGCGCTGCCAGTATTCTTTGTTTTGTTTGGGCGTATGATCGATTCTCTGGGACATCTATCTAGCAATTCTCACAAATTGTCGTCCCGAGTTTCAGAGGTATAAATAACACAGCTTAGATCAGATCCCAACTATTTTCTTCTTCTTTTCATGTTTGATTTATCTCTCTCTTTTTCATTATATTATATTGATGTTATTGGGTAGGAAAATGGGCTGGCTTACCGGAAGTGGGAATTAGTCTGATAGTCATCTCAATGTATAGATAAATGATCATTATTTTTCTTTACTATGCAGAATGCTTTATACTTGGTATATCTTGGAGTCATCGTATTGGCAGCGGCATGGATAGGTATGTATGGTCGATATGTTTTTGAAGCAATATTAATATTAATGGAAATGGAAAATGAGATGTTGTTACAAATTTTCAGGTGTTGCATTCTGGATGCAGACAGGGGAAAGGCAAACAGCTCGTCTGCGTCTCAAATATCTGCAGTCAATTTTAAAAAAGGATATCACTTTCTTCGACACTGAAGCAAGGGATGCTAATATCCTCTTCCACATTTCTAGTGATGCAATACTAGTTCAAGATGCAATAGGAGACAAGGTACACACCGCAAAAACAAAAAAGCCTATATTTATGCTTATATATGTCGAATATTAATTGGGGCCTGAGGCTACTAAGTCCTGACATAATATTCCTATTGTTTTATATGCTAATTCAGACAGGGCATGCTTTGCGTTATCTATCTCAGTTCATAGTTGGGTTTGCCGTTGGATTTACATCGGTATGGAAGCTTACACTTCTCATCTTGGGTGTTGTTCCATTGATAGCCATCGCAGGCGGAGCTTATACTATAATAATGTCGACGTTATCAGAAAAAGGCGAGGCTGCTTATGCTGAAGCAGGGAAGGTTGCCGAAGAGGTAAAAGCCGCAAAAGGCTTAACTTTCTGCTCTGGTTTTTTTCTTTTTCTTTTTCTTTTTTGGGGATGTAACCAGTGGATATGCTAAGTAAATGGGCAGTGTTTGATTTGCTAACTTAATGTTTTTGTTTTTGTTTTTTTTTGGCTTGGAACAGGTAATTTCGCAGGTCCGTACTGTGTACTCGTTTGTTGGGGAGGACAGAGCAATTGAAGCATATTCCAAATCGCTAAATAAGGCCCTCAAACTGGGTAAGAATGGCGGTTTGGCCAAAGGACTTGGTATAGGGTTCACATATGGGCTGTTGTTCTGTGCTTGGGCATTACTTCTGTGGTATGCCGGCATACTTGTTAGGCATGGGGACACAAATGGGGGAAAAGCATTCACAACAATTATCAATGTCATTTTTAGTGGATTGTAAGTCCACTATATTTGGAAGATTGTATTGGTTTTCGTTATTGGTAAACTATCTTTCTTTGGTTGATTTAAAAGATTTGTTCTTCCTTTCTAGTGCTCTTGGTCAAGCGGCTCCAAACCTCGCTGCCATTGCTAAAGGTCGAGCTGCTGCTGCCAACATCTTAAGCATGATTGATTCAAATGCTAACTCTTCTGATAAGTTAGATAATGGAACACTGCTACCAAAAGTCTCAGGGCAGATTGACTTTTGCGAGGTCTCTTTTGCTTATCCATCACGGCCCAATATGGTGTTTGAAAATTTGAGCTTTTCAATCAGCTCTGGGATGACTTTTGCATTTGTTGGTCCCAGCGGTTCAGGAAAAAGTACCATTGTTTCGTTGATTCAACGTTTCTATGAACCCACTTCAGGTATCTAACTTTATTACCCTCTTATAACACTCAGCTAAATCTTCTTTTCTAAAATCCACATCATAATTTTGACTAGGCTAAATTCCGAGCCTTAAAACATAAAACTTGCTCACCAGCTTTTTTCCAGGTAGAATACTATTAGATGGGCATGATCTTAAAACTCTCAAGTTAAAATGGTTGAGAGAACAAATGGGACTGGTCAGTCAAGAACCAGCATTGTTTGCCACCACTATAGCTGGAAATATTCTGATTGGTAAAGATGATGCAAACATGGATCAGATTGTAGAAGCTGGTAAAGCTGCGAATGCCCATTCTTTTATTCAAGGCTTACCTGATGGGTACCATACTCAGGTGCACTTCATCATCATGTTCTCTTCTATCTTATATTATATATAGCCATATTTGGTGACATTACCTAATGCTTAGTGGTTGTTCAATTTCAGGTAGGAGAGGGAGGGACTCAGCTTTCTGGAGGTCAGAAACAGAGAATTGCTATTGCAAGAGCATTGCTGAGAAACCCAAAGATATTGCTCCTAGATGAGGCAACCAGTGCTCTTGATGCAGAATCAGAACAAATTGTTCAACAGGCACTGGACAAGATAATGTCTCATCGAACTACTATCGTTGTTGCACATCGGCTATCAACTATACGAGATGTGGATGCAATCATTGTCTTGAAAAACGGTCAGGTTGTTGAAATTGGAAATCATTCTGAGCTGATATCGAAACAGGGAGAGTATGCAACACTGGTGAGTATGCAGGCAACAGAACAAGTAGAAACTTCCACATTTGGAGCAATATTATCTCGCTCCCAAAGTTCAAAGGTTTCCAGCTTTCGAGAACTCTCAAGCAGCCACGGGTATCAAGAGGACCTCAAGTCAAATTCTATGAGGGAACCAGAACCAAGAAATCAAAAATTGTCATCTCCAAACTCAACTCCTACTCCATCAATGTGGGAGTTGCTAAAACTAAATGCACCAGAGTGGCCCTATGCAGTACTTGGTTCTGTTGGTGCAATTCTGGCTGGAATGGAAGCTCCTCTTTTTGCCCTTGGAATTACTCATATCTTAACTGCATTTTATTCCCCCCATGGTTCTCAAATCAAACAAGAGGTTGAAAGGGTATCTATAATTTTTGTTGGAGTAGCTATTGTTACTATTCCAATATATCTGTTACAGCACTATTACTATACATTGATGGGGGAGAGGCTAACATCGCGTGTTCGTTTGTTCATGTTCTCGGGTTAGTTTTACTAGCTATATGTTTAAGACTACATAATGATTTTACTTTGAAGATTAAAAACTTATTTTGTTAATTATTGTTATCAAGTACAGCTATCCTTTCCAATGAAGTGGGGTGGTTTGATTTGGATGAGAATAACACTGGCCAACTCACATCAATTTTAGCAGCGGATGCAACATTAGTACGAAGTGCTCTTGCTGATCGTTTATCAACAATTGTGCAAAACTTAGCACTCACTGTAACTGCCTTTGTTATTGCCTTCGTATTAAGCTGGCGAATCGCTGCTGTTGTCATTGCCTCACTTCCTTTACTTATTGGAGCTTCCATTACTGAGGTCTGTCTTACGAACTGATATTATTAATCATTTTCTTATTATTTTTCATTATACATGAATCTGAGACAGTTTTGGTTTCTATGATCCGGTGCACCAATTGTTTCTCAGGGGACTCGGAGGAGATTATAGCCGTGCCTACTCCAGAGCAACTGCTGTGGCACGCGAAGCAATAGCTAATATACGTACTGTAGCTGCATTTGGTGCTGAAGATCGACTCTCAAACAAGTTTGCCTCTGAGTTAAGCAAACCAAACAAGAAAGCACTTTTACGAGGCCATATATCAGGTTTTGGATATGGTTTATCACAGTTTTTTGCATTCTGTTCCTATGCACTTGGTCTTTGGTACGCATCAATTTTGATCAAGAATAAAGAGTCAAATTTCGGAGACATAATGAAAGCCTTTATGGTGTTGATAATCACTGCACTGTCAGTAGCAGAAACTCTTGCTCTCACTCCAGACATTGTCAAAGGGTCACAAGCACTTGGCTCGGTTTTCGGTATTCTCCATAGAAAAACAGCCATAGAACCTAACGATCCTACATCCAAATCAATTGGTAAGATCAGAGGAGACATAGAATTCAGGAACGTGAGCTTCTGCTACCCTGTTCGGCCTGACATCACCATTTTCAACGGTTTAAATCTCAAAGTCCCAGCAGGAAAAAGTCTTGCAGTGGTGGGGCCAAGTGGGTCGGGGAAGAGCACTGTGATTGCACTAGTAATGAGGTTCTACGATCCCGATTTAGGAGCGGTTATGATTGATGGGTACGATATTAAAACCTTCAATTTGAGATCAATAAGGAAGAGTATTGGCTTAGTGCAGCAAGAGCCAGCATTGTTCTCCACAACAGTATACGAGAACATCAAGTATGGGAAAGAAGAGGCATCGGAAATTGAAGTAATGAGGGCGGCAAAAGCAGCAAATGCTCATGGTTTTATAAGCAGAATGCCTGATGGGTATCAGACTGAGGTTGGAGAGAGAGGAGTGCAGTTATCCGGGGGACAGAAACAGAGGGTGGCGATTGCCAGAGCAATTCTGAAAGACCCATCAATTCTTCTTTTAGATGAAGCAACGAGTGCTTTGGACACAGCATCTGAGAAAATGGTTCAAGAGGCTCTTGATGTTCTTATGGAAGGTCGAACCACGATTATGGTGGCACATAGATTGTCAACGATTCGCGATGCACACAGAATTGCTGTTTTGCAGCATGGTAAGGTCGTTGAAATCGGTAGTCATGAGCAACTCATTGGGAAACCTGGTAGCGTGTATAAACAAGTAGTCAGTCTACAACAGGAGAAGACAGTAGAATTGGTTGATTAAATTCTAAGAATTTACATTGTACTTTTGCTTCCTGTATAACCTTTAAGTAAAGCTTAAACTGTGTATAAATTTTAAAAAGAAGTTATTCTTTTTTCTCGAGAAACAAAATTAATACCATTATTGGTTGAAGTTATTATAATAAGTTTATAGAGAAAAGAATGTACAAGTTAAAAATAAGAATAAAATGTATACATGGTAGAAATCTTTGATTTCCCCATGTAAAGTTTTAAACAAGCGTAGCATTCATTTTAATTTTATTTTCTTCTACATTTCAGTTTTCCGTTATGCTCAAGACAAAAATGGTGGTTTCCACCCAAAAAAAAAAGTCAAAATGGGTGGGATTAGGAAGCGGATTGGGTCAAGTAGAAAAGACAAGTGGAAATTTGATTTCTTCAATTTCTTCTCTCAATTTTTTTTTCCGTTACAGTTATTTTTCCTTCTATCAATTTTACCACATGTGATATGAAATTTTTATTTTAGGCCTTTATCTTCTGGTCTTGCTCTTTACCCGTGCATATTTCTCCATATCCGGCTAATTCATGAGACAAACTTAAACAAGAAAAGAGGTGTACATTTGTTACGAAGGAATTGCTAATCATCAGTCGCGCAGTTTTCAGAAAACAAGTGAAACAAACCATCTCATGCTTTCACATCAATCCCTACAATGTCAGTCAAGAATATACACAATGCTCGCTGCTTCCTTGGAAGGGAATACGAACTGAAAGGAGACTGACAGACAGAAAAGGAGAGGCTGGCAGATCAGCATATCCTCCATCAAAGCTAAAATTTATCATTTGATCACAATATGGAGCAAGCCTTTTGTGCCTTTCTCTTCTTCTTCTTTTGCTTAGGTGGCTGGAGCACCACCTTAATGGCAGCATCGAAAACCGCCTTCACATTCTGCCAGTAGAGGATGAATGAATTCCATAAATCACGGAGCGAATATGAGTCTTCCAAATAAGTTGAAGTAAAATATTTGAGAACATGCATACCTGCTGCGTTTTTGAACTGCATTCAATATAAGCAGGAGCTCCAATCAGTTTCCTCAGTTCCTCTCCCTTCAAGCAAAATAGAAAGACCAACATTAAAATAAGTCATAAACCAACAAAACATACCCGTTGAGGGAGAGGGAAAGAAAGGAGAAAATAGTTTTTACTTGAGCTGTAGTAATGGGTACTGCACCAGGATGATCTACAAAGAACTGTTTATCATCTCGAAGATCTGTGCATATAAGACAAATAAGAATATGACTAAGCAAATAGTAGAACAACTTAACAACTTATTTTTAATTTTAAGTACCTATTCCATCTGAAGCACATTTAAATGAACAAAAGACAAATGAACCAGTTGTTAAAAAGATTACTAATAAAACAAATTATCAATATTGCTGAGGTGCACAACAGAGCTATAAATGATGATATCAACATCCAGAAACATCTATGCACAAAGTACCCAATAAGTAGGTAAATTTTGCTATGTAACTCAACCATATAGGGACTCCAGCCTTTAGTGCTCCAGAAAAGGCCCTTTAATCTCTTTCCTTTTTCCACAATTTTCTTATTCAATGTTAAATATAGTAATCAATCACCGACATTTTCACACTAACTCCTCAATCTCTTAAAATATATAACTCCAGAATGAGCCTCATAAGCTACCTAGTTCAGATCAGGAAAGTTAAACAGGGGATTGAATTGAGCTTTTCACTTAAATTTTCCATCTAGACAGTGACGAAGCAAAAAGTTCGCCATAATAGCATCACAACAATGAACAATATATTATTCACCTAAAAAAATAAAAAAACAACCAAAAATATATTTGGTGGGGGGAGGGGGATCCATCTGACAGTGCTGCAACAAGAAAACTGCACTTAATACTTATTGAAAACTTGAGCAGTTTAATGGGTAATGACACGCCTAATATCTATCAGGTTACTTTTAAGTAATAGAAAAGTTGGCACTCACAAATATATAGTCGATTCGACATATATCAGAATGACATACCAATCAATTGAGCAAAGTAGGAAAAGATCTTACCGAGCTTCGTCCCAACAAGAATTATAGGAACACCAGGTGCATAATGCCTCAGTTCAGGTATCCACTGATATAGAAATCAAAATAACAGCAAATTATTAGCACATTAATGTACAAAGAATTTATAATCTCAAAAACAGAAAACTAGTTAAGAATAAAACCTTCTTTGCAACATTTTCATAGCTGGCCTTGCTTATGAGAGAGAAAGCAAGTATAAAGACATCTGCTCCTCGATAGCTCAAGGGTCTTAACCTATTGTAATCCTCCTGACCTGTTCCATAAATCATTAATAGAAATTCCATGGGACAATTTATTTTTTATTTTTTTAAAAATAAGTGCTGAAACAGCAAAAGATCTAGAGACTGCATCCACATAAGTATGTAACCTGCAGTATCCCATAAACCAAGGTTGACAGTGCTTCCATCCACAACCACATTAGCACTGAAATTGTCGAACACAGTTGGCACATAATCCTGCTCGCCATGAAAAATTATGAAAAGAACGGTGAGACAACTATTGAAAAATTGTCGAAGACATTTTCCATAATTACACTTAGACCCACCGCTTTGGAAAATCTTCATTAACCTCCCTTTTAGTTTTTAGTCAGTTTAACTCGTAAAAAATAACAGAGGGGAGATTAATGATGATTTTTCAAAAGCACTAGTCTAATTGTAATTAGGGAAAAAATGAGGGGTCTAATGAAAAATTCCCTTAATATTTATTCACATATAGGTTAGAATTAGTTGTCTAAGCAATAAAACGATTTATTTAAAAAATAAACAAATCTCAGAAATTTATATTTATTCTCAGAGCTATGTTAGCCAAAAGGCTAAAACTAGTGAATTTTAACCCTCACTTTCAACGTGTTTCACGATTACTGATCGGTTATTATCTTTGCCTGAAGACCTGTAAGTTAGAATTCCTCAAATTATGGTTTCTGGAAATATCAACTCCTGCAGAAGAAAGCCTAGGTCCAGAGAGAAATGAACAGCAAAAATAGGTCGCTAATGTGCAAGGATCTTTTAGCACCCGATTTTAATATGCAATAAAACCATTGTAGAAGTAATCCGCTAAACGCGAAAATATTGGCAAAACTAATCACACTTTTACCCAAAAAAATAATAATTTAATTTGCTTCTTCTCGGATGGAAATTTACTTGTGTTGAAAACACTCAAAGACAAAACTGCTCTAAGCAAAATTTTAAGCTTCAATTAAATTTCCCAAGAAGAAAGAAATTAGTCTAGTATCAGGCATGGACATGCAAAGAGAATAAAGAAAGTAAAGCTGACCGTAGGGAAGGTGTTGCTGGTATAAGAAATCAGCATGCAGGTTTTGCCGACAGCGCCATCACCGACCGTAACGCACTTGATGAACCTGGACGCGCTCATTTCCACAAGCGAAGCACCAGATCTTCTTCCCTGATTCACCTCCAATCCTTACAATGCCCTCTCTCTCTCTCTCTCTCTCTCTCTCTCTCTCTCTCTCTCTCTAAGACCTCACAGTCTGGTTCTTATTTTCTACTTTACTCAGACGCTGCTTGTTCATCAGTTCAAGAAGCTATCAAGATAACTCAATCTCAGTGGAACAAAAAGCCCTAATTAGAGAATGGAAATGCTTCTGAAATTTCCCAGAGTAGCCAAGCTCTAATCCTAATTGCAGAGAGAGAGAGAGGGAAAGAGGGAAATTGAACCCAAACAGAGAGGAGGGAAGAGATGACCTTTGAGAAGGGAAATCAAATTGCGGTTGAAACGCTCGCTGACCTCGCCAACCTTTTGCCAGCTATATCTTACTTGCAATGCACCTCCTTATCATCATCTACCACCAAATCAAAATTTAAAACCTTCTCTTTTTCCTTTGTCTTTTTTTAAAAAAATTACCAATTTTCAAACTTTTTTATTTAAAAAAAAAAAAAACGATAAAGACAAACTGATTTCAAATTTTTGATCTTTAAAATACTTGTGAAAGTAAAAATGTTTCAGGTAATTAAGTGCGTACATGACCGTGAGCACTTTAAAAAAGAAATAATAGTTGCTGTCGATGCGAATATAAAAATTATGCCTTTAATATTTTTGGTGAATAAATTATGCCTTTAATAAGCAAAATACTTTTGTGTATTTTTTAATTCTATTCTATTCAATTGTTTTTTTGGTTCAATTAGAATTTGGAACAAGCATTCATTTGTAAGTGCGACAAATATGCATTATGTATTACACTGTGATTTTAAAAAAAATGGGTAAAATATATTGCCCAATAGTGTTTATTAATCCCCTTTAGTTTTTTGTTAAAAAAGAATCAATAATAAATTATAACAAAGTAAAAATATTATTTAGAAATCTATCTACTGTTTTGTTTCAACGAAGAAATGCACTCTTATTTTATTTATTTATTTATTTTTATTGTAAAAACTTCGTTTATTGTAAAAAACTAGACCACTTTCATATTTTTTTTGACAGATAAAACTATTTTTTTATTGGTATATGGGTTTTATTTATAAAAATAAAAAGAGTTCCTAAAAATGTGAACATTTTATTTTCCTTTACTTAAAAAAGCAAAAAGAGATACAGTGCAGTATTTTCACCAAAAAAAAAAGAGATACAGTGCAGTAAGTATACCTGGATGAACGTGGCCAGCAGCATTTCTTCGCATTAATTATGCTATTTTTTTCTTGGTTTTATAAACTCATTTATAGACGTGCCCACTACTAATGCAGTCCCAGATATTCCCATATATCTCATTTTTTTATCTCACGCAATTTATAAAATTATTAGGGGGAAACAAAACGGATTAACAAAACAAAATAAAAATTTAAAAATGAAAAAAATGCTTGGTTTTTTATTTAGAGAGGAAAAAAAACAAAAATTTAAAAATGTACACATACATAAATATACTAAATATTATTAAAAACCAAAAAACGAAGTTACCTAATTATTGTTTCGGAGTCATGGGAGTTTGGAACATTTAAACTCCCGCTAATTTCGGAATTAAGCACAACCCAAGACTTTGGGATGCACATGGGGGGACCTTCGTACAATTACCATGCCTTGGCTCCATGTGCATTGCATTGGCTTAACGCTTATTCGTACCAAACACACCCCAATCCCGACAAAGTTTTAGTAATCCGTTTTAAATGGCAGCGACGAATATATTGTTTCAAGTCTTTTTCTTTTCTTGTTCTTCTTTTTTTCTTTCCCACTTTTGTTATAAATGAGATTCCATTGGCTTGTCCTTATTTTATTAATTACTAGGGACCATCATAGGCTATTTTCATCTCCCCGGTCCCATTCCGAATTCAAATGAAAGCAAATAAAAGCAGATAAATAGATTCTGAATTCAAAATAAAAGCGCAGTTAAAGGGTATTTAACCATTTGCTCACTTTTTGTTAACTTCTATTTATTTATGTACTTGTTGAACCTTAACGCGTTAACAACTTTGCTAATCATAAAATTCATCTCTTCAAAAAAAAAAAAATCACAAAATTCAAAGTTTCCTTAAAATGCTATGTTACGAAAGTAGTCAAAATCTCCAATTATTAATTATGCAATACATTATAAATACATAAGTGATGATACAAGCCTACAAGTACTAAAATATTTAACAAATAACATATATTAATATATTATTGGTTGACTTAAATATGATAGGTAAACTTTTAAATGAATATTACACATTATAGTAAATAAATTTGATGAAGATTATATAAATTCTAGTATTATTGTACATATATATAGATAGATATTCAAGAATGTTAAATTGGCACGTATTCTTTTTCTTTTCTTTTTTTCTAAAAAAACAAAAAGAATTATAAAATTTTCATATGTCCGATATTAAAAAGAATCCAGTTATTGGATGGGCCTCATTAAATGAAGAGTAAATAGGCCCATATCAGACTCTGTCAATGTGTCTACCTTGTCCCAATTCAGTCTACATTTAATGATATATAATAATAATAATAATAATAATAAATATAACCTATCATCATCCATGAATATATATATATATATATATTATGTAATAATATATATCACATCAAGAATTTGAATAAAGCTTAAAAGAATATTGCAAACTGTCAAACTTTGATTGAAGCATATTTTTCACCCATTGATCCACCTTTCTCTTTCTGAAATTGTATATAGCGCACTGTGCTTGAGAAAAAGGCATCCGAGGCCATAGTTGAAGAGTCACTTTGCATCTCAGCTGTGATTAGTTCTACTAGTCCCCTGATTGCATCGGTTGTAATTTGGGGGTTACCTTTCTCAAAAAAGTAGAGGTACCTGTTACACATCAAAATTGTAAATCAAACCTAATATGAAATAGTATGCATAACTTTGTGTTTTATAGGTACAGTTCTATCAAGTTTAAATTTAGTGCAAAAGCTCAAACAACGGACTTGTTCAGGATTTCAACAAAGAGTGTGACCGGTCCACTGCTACCCCGTACAATGCTGACCATTTGTTGAGCCGCATTTGCAATCCTCAAGGCGCGCTTTAGACAAAGCAAGACCCTGTAAGCAAAAAGATCAGAAATCATGTAGGGCAGGCTTCCTTGTAAACTCTTCTTGGAAAGTGGATAACATGGTTAAGAATATGACTGAATTTGTGGTCGTTGTAGAAATTAGAATGAATAGAAAAATTAAAAATATTCAGTCAAAACATAAAACAGATGTTATTTAGTCAAAATCATTCACTCAAGAAAAAAGAGTACCTTTCTCCATCCTTAATGCCATCTTGCTCTTCAACCCAGAAAAGATGTGAACATGCATATACAGCTCTGCATTGATCAGGTTTCTTCAAAAGCTTCGCTGAATACTGATCAAAAGGAAAACATTAGTCAGGAATTGGCAGCAACAATTAGCATAGTACAATCTAGTCAGAAAGCAACTGTTACCCCTGTAGCCTTGTGTGTTAAAGTATCCCTATTTTCTACACCAAATATATGCATTCTCTGGAGAGTCCCAATTATCAAATGTATAGCCGTCACCTGGGCTTTGGAATCCTAAAATCACAGATTTACAACAGAGGCTGTATTAAACACTATACAACTTTACACATGTACTACCAGAAGTGGCCACTTTTTTGCAGTAGTCTCTTGAAAAAAATCTAATCAGTGACAATTCAGGAACAATTACCGCAACTTCCTCTTCATATAGTACAAATGCCTGAGTAAAAAATTCATATGCAACAGGTTCAAGATCACAAGCACCAGCAGCCTGATTATTCACAAACCAAAGTCAAAAAAAAAAAAAAAAAAAAACTCAAAAGCCTAAAACACACTCTTACAGGTATTAAAGAAATATTTATAAACCAGCAAATAAAATAATTAAGTTTGAAAATTCATTTTCAAGTCCTACTGCGACACCAAACATAGCCATAGCAATAACATACCTCAGCACATTGCAGGTACAGCCTCATTGCCAGTTCAGGAGATGGAACAGAGGAAAGAGCATCTATGGTCTGCAATAGAACACATTCATTATTCTGTGAACAACGATAACATATATAGTGGGCGGCATTGCCCACTGCGACTGTCTGATGCGCACAATTATATGCATCTAATGGATGCAGTGGCCTGTTCCCCAACAAGTGGTGGGTGACGTCCCCCATTATAGAAAAGCAGTATATATATGTGTGTGTGTATATATATGTGAGGAAATTGATATTGCAGGTAACAAAACTGGAAAAACAAAATTTTCAAAACATCTTTAGAACACACTTCTTAAAATAAGCATACCAAAAAAAGTAAGCACAAAAAATAATGCAGATAACCCTAGCAATAACCTATGTCATACATAAATATCTAGAGCAACAAAAATGCTTTATTTTCATAAACAAACAATACTGATTTGATCTTTTCTCCGTAAAAGGTCTTCAAAATCATAAAAACAAGGGCACCTATTTGAGTAATGCTCTATTCTATACACAGGTATCGGCTACATGCCGTCTTTAACAAAATGATTTATCAAGGACACTTCTTAGGGAATGCTTTGTATTATTGTTATCAAGGGATCATTCACTCCCCCTCTTTAAGAATGATAAATCTAGTCTTACCTGATTTAAAAGCTGAAAAATTTGCTTCGGTGTTGCTGGAACTTCTTCTCCCACTACATTCCCATCCTGACACTGCAGTCGCCTAACCAACTGCAAGCCATAACATACTAAACAGCTCTTCAAATGAAGGATCATTTTTAAAAAAATAGTCCAGTTTTAAGTTTCAGATATACAACATTTTTAAGTTTCAGATATACAACATAAAAGGTACTACATTTGGATGAGGATGAACTAACAACAATACTGGATAATACCAGAAACATAATCCTATCGTTTATTCTTTCTTCTTTTACTTCAATCCAGCTTAAATTCAACAAATCAAAAGGGATCTAACAATAATTCAATGACAACTCTCAATACCTGTCTCCTCCTAGTTCTTTTTTGGATTTTCACCAATCTAGAATCCCAGTTCTTTTCATGGATTTTTCACCAATAACATTACATTATTAAAAATGAATACATAAAAAGAAAAGAAAAGAAAATAAAATTGAAAGAGGAATATGCATACCCTGAGTGCAGAAAATATCAGAGGTGGAACAGTAAAAGGTAAGCGTTGTGGCCCGCCACTCATTATGTGCTTCTTCACAGTATATATGATCTGAATGCCAGTTAAACGTGAATCATGAAGTAAGATTTATTTACGACATCAGAAAGGAAATATGTTCACTTTGAAAACCCAAAAAAAGAAAGAAAACCCAAACAGGAATATGCTTAACTTTTTGAAATACAACACTAGCCAAGTGGTTTACAGGCTCATTGTGCATTCAAGACAATAATATTTTCTTTGGAGGAGTGGGCTAGAGATTATGGACCACAACTAAAACTATGAGTAAATCTGATCTGGCACAATACATGCAAAATGGTTTCTTCTGATGTTCCCAGAGATAAATATTATATTAGAATTATATAGAAAACAAATGGCCAGAACAGAAATCGCCTGGTATTGGCACAGATTTCCAAAATTCTACAAGCAGACAGCAGAGCTAAAACCTAAGCCAAAGCTGAAGAATTTATAATTCCGCATGCATAAATAAGCATCTGACTTATATTCTTCATGATATTGATACTTTTAGCTCAAAACATATCCAATAAAAAGCATACACAAAAACGTTTGATAATAAGCAGAAGAAATGTTAAATGATTACTAGACTGGTTAGTCTAGTGAGACTTAAAGAATCAAAAGAATGACAACGCAAGCCCCTTTAAGACTCATTTACTAACCTTTAGCATCTCCTCTGGGTCATCATTATAAAGCATGTGTATCAGGCGAGCAACAGAGTTTTGTTCATCTTCGAAATCCTCCTCATCAAGCTATTGTTAGGATATCAGAGAAGAAAAAAGGGTCATTCGGTGTTTACATTAAATTAAAACAAAAGAAAATATTGTGATATATTGAGAAGACTTAAAAATGAGGTCACTAAATCAATAATCCTGGTGAAGTAGAAGTCTCTAATGTGCACCTCGTCAACAGAAGTTCCATCCAAATCCTTAATGAGCCCTTTTATAAGTTCAAAAAGCACCTCAACCTACAAAAGCATGTTTACAACATGTTTATGAGGAAAACTTGATAAAATAGAAAAAGCAGAGAAGAAGCATACCTTATCAGCAGTGGAGATGCAAGTATTGTTTTTCATTATGCTTTGAATAATAACCATTGCCATGACTTTATTTGTTACATTATCGAGGCAATCCATAACACGAGGATAGTTGGAAAGTGTTAGGGCTGTGACAATATCATTGTACTTTTCCAAGGGAGCAGTTAGAAGTGCAACGACCTGTTTTGTTGCTCTATTGTCTTCAAGTTTTGGTTTTCCAGAAAGCTTCTTGACACATGCTCCCTATAAATAGATATACTAAAATAATGACTAAATTCATATGCACAATATTTTGGACAAATTTATAGGTGCCCAGTAAATGTTAAACGGGTTTTTTGTTAGATAATGAGCTTACCAGTACTTGATCGACATAGTCAAGACATTCAGGATGAACACGGAGAGTAAATGTAAGAAGCGAGACATACAGTGCTATTACTCCAACAATTGGCATGTCCACCTGTGTTTCTATCACCTGCAGTTTACATTTAGCCAATCAACTAATACAAAAAAAAAAAATTCACCCACTTACAGGAAGAAAAACAGAAGTAGAATAGGAAACATGAAAGAAGCAAATGAGTTCATGCCTAATACAGTGGACTTCATCATATTTGTCCCCCTAAGATAGAATCAGCTAGACTGGTTATTAACAGATTGCACCATTCAATTAAATTTAACTTAGCAGAACCCTGTGCCCCAAATTTTTCTACTATGAATATACTTATTCTTATAAAAACTAGTCAAAGATTCCTTCCCTATTGTTGCAAAGAATTCAATGCAAATTCACAAACGTAGGAGGGATGCCAGCTTACCCTTCCAATGGCATTACTTAATTTTGCAAAAGCTTCCACTTGAAGAAATTCAGGTAATACCTGAAACAAGATTACCATCAATGTAATGCAGAAATGCCAAGAATGAAATTATCAAAGTGTGGTCTACAAAGACGGTTTGAAGACTTACTTCTATGCTTGAAGCAGCATAATTTGATAGTCTGTCCATTAATCGAGATAAAACAGTCTTGATATCAATTGTTGGCTAAAAATTTTAAAAAAGAAAATATAATAACCAAAAAAAAAGATTTAGAAAAAGAAAGAGAGAGAGAGAGAAGCTGCAAAGTGGCAGTGCCAAAAACCAGATAGAACTGCAACATCAATACTATATCAAAACAAACCCCAAATCAAACAAAAAAGATGAATCTCAGTTGATAAAGATATACATGCATATAATACTTCATTTTATGCAAAGAAAACATATTTGCATACTTATGCATGCAATACATTCACCAGATTTGAGCAAAAACAAAGTCCTATTGTGAAAGAAATACAAATACTGGAGGAAAATGCTACACAGCAAAGGTACATTACCTACCTGAAGCTGAGGGAAAGCCAAAAAAAAAAACGCATCTAAGTTAATAAAGACATGCATGCATATAATACTTCATTTTATGCTAAGAAAACATACTTGCATAATTATGCATGCAATACATTCCCCATATTTGAGCAAAACATTGTGAGAGAAATACAAACATGGGAGGAAAATGCTACTCAACAAAGGTACATTACCTACCTGAAGCTGAGGGAAAGCACCCAATAACGTTTCCAGGGTTTGCAAGTGGTACTCATCTGGAAAGACCTGAATTATGCAATCCATCAGGTAATATTGCGCAAGCTCATCCTTACAGTTGACAACCTGTACATTACAGTTTGATGCATATTTAGAAGATTATTATAAAGTTCTTAGCGAGAACTTGACTTTTTAAGGGCAAAAAACATATATATTACTGGAGATGGAACTATATTGTGAGACGTGAGACCTGCTCTAGAACCCTGGGAAGAACAGTGCCTTTGTACATTTCAAGGTCCACACCCTCTATCTGACCAAGCACATGGAGATTTTTGCCCACCTATATCAAGATGATTCAGAATGGTTTATTTCTCCATCAAAATGTAGTAAGCACTTCAATCAGTTGATAGCTTCAGATTACAATATTACAAGATCACAAAGCTCGCTTCTTTCCTTTTCCTGCTTCGCTCTTATCTGACCAGGTCCCTGCAGACCAGAAAGCCCAATTGAAGGCCTCAACTCAGGATCGCCAAAGAGTATGAATGATTCAGAAATTTCATAACACCTGCATGACCAAAAATCATGCCCTCATGATTCATTTTTACCTCTATTGCACACAAGTTATCTGGTGCCATGCATGTTCAAACATGAGAGCATATAAAAGTTTAAAGACGTCCTACAAACCTGAGACTGCATTCGAACCCAAAGCTTATTCATCTCTGTGAAATTCTGGAGCACAAAATCTACAGCATCCATGACAGTGTCAGCATCCCTGCAGGAAAATAGTTGTATATTTGCAAATCAGTTAATAAAAGCCATCTTGATATCTTTGACAATTCAAATGCACTTCTAGAAAATCAGTTTCCACTTCTCGAAAACAGTTTTCTGCTGCTTGAGCACACACCATTCATAATTTTCTCGCCCTTTGGTATACAAAGTATAATGAAAAACACCATGAACTACCACCTTACCCTTCATACTCTGACCCAAGATCAGGTAACTTATCTCTACTGACTTGAGCAAGGTAATTTCTTAGAAAGAGCCCACGAATTGGATGTTGAACTCCACGACACATTTCAACAAGATCTTTAAGGACATCTCTAGCAGGAGCTGCTTTAGATCTAATATACACCGATCCTACCGTACATAGGAGATATCTGGTAAACGAACAACGAGAGATCACATTTAAGGAAAAAAGATTGTACCCTACAGACTCAGGCCCTCAAGAATTTAAAAAATTTAGGCCAAAAAAGAAAAAAGAGAAAACGTTATCCAATCTACATTGAAATTCTTGTTCTTTTTACAAAATCAAGAATGATGATGATGGCATTATTTAAAAGAGCTGAAAGATGCATAAATGACTTACAGTCTGGGTAAAATGTTGCCAGCGTGCTGTACAAGTTCATAGAGATCAACGATGGAAACCCCATGCTTGCTTTCCTCCTTGAAAAACATCTCCAGCTTCCTCAACTCGTCAAATGCTCGCATATCTTAGACAGACACCAATCGACAAACACAAATTTCACTAATCAAATTCGGATCCCCGGGTGAACGCGATCAAAAAATCGCAAATATCAATTGGGTAAAGTAATTCATTACAGAGTTCGTAGTATTTGTGAGGCGAAAGCTTCGAGGTACGAAGTTCGGACAGCATCTGAGCCGAGTATTTGAGAGTTTCCCTGAGATCGTTCGCATCCTGAGAAAAATCCAAATCCAAATCCAAAGAGAATTAGGCTTTAATGGAAATAACAAGGGACTGAAACGGAAATTCAATTCGAGAGGAAGTACAAGAGCGCGATGCATGTAGAAGGCATAGTGTTGAATGCCGGCGATGCCTTCTGCCAGCCATTTCTCTTCGTCTTCAATTCCCTTTCCAACCAACATCGTTCTCTTTGTCTCTCCAATGGACCCTCTGTGAGAACGTTGAATGTTTGCTGCCGAAGCCCAAGCTTACCTAACTACCAGTTCTTTCTCATCTAGTCTAGTTTTTTTTTTTTTTCCCTTTTGACCGTTACTTAATACGAATAGCTTTTACTGTACGCCACAGGAAGCATAGTAAAATATTATTTTGTTATACTGTGTTTGGTGAATACAACGTATTATATTAAATAATATAATTTTACATTTTTAATACAAGTTTTGATATACTAGTAATACATCAAAAATTATATATATTAAGTTATAGAAATTATGCAGATCTTGAGTTTGTATAATTTCCTTTTTTTGGTCCTCTAGTATTTATTATTGTTGTTATATTTTATATATTGTTTTTTTTTTTTTTATTAATTCCATGTGTACCCCCTCAACGTTTTGCAATATTACATAAGATCTTCTAGTTTTTTAAAATTTCAATTATTTTCTTTGCAATCTCTGTCACATTAAAATAGTAAAATTGTCATTTAATTAATATAAATGAAAAAAAAAGAAAAATGGGTTCCACGGTTTTGTTGGTATTCACATGTAGGTGTGGGCTAACACTTTTTGGGCTTGTTTGGTATCCTGTATAGGGAAGCATAGTGAAGTATTATTTAGTTATACTGTGCTTGGTGAATACAACGTATTGTATTAAATAATACAATTTTACATTTTTAATACAAATTTTGATGTATTAGTAATACACCAAAAATTATATGTATTAAGTTATACAAATCATGCAGATCCTGAGTTTGTGTGATTCCTTTTCTTTGGCCCTCCAGTATTTATTATTGTTGTTATATTTTATATATTGTAAGCATAAAATAAAAATTAATGAAATTGTTANAATTTTTAATTTTTAACTTTTTAACTCTAATTTTATTAAAAAAATTATTTTTAATATTTAAATTTCTAATATTTATTATTGTGCTCCTTATTGCTACTTTAATATATAGAAAACAAATAAAAAAATATTAGAATTTAGAAGAGTATTTGTTCTCCATAACAAAGTTTACTACATCAAAAAATTAACAATATTCATAACAATTATCATTAGTAACTCTAAATATCCATAATAAAAGTTCACAATATTAATAATAAAGTTCACAAATAGAAAAACTTAAAAAAAATATCAAATTAGTCCTCCAAACTTAGTGGCTTCATATTTCGTTCATGAACTTCTCAACTGTCTAAGTAACCTCGTCACAAATATTTCTTTAATTGCACCTTCAGCAGACCTAAATGTTGCTACCATGTGAGGCTCCTTAATCAAAAGAGCAAGCACATCAAGTTGGTCTTCCGCAAACAATCCTATAGTTTTTAATTATTTAGCAATGTCAGCATGATCTCGATGACTCTTAACAAGAATATATGCTACCACCTTCAATTGCTCAACAGACTTGTCAAACATTTGAGACAATGAAGTTAATAAAGTATCATCAAAACTGTTAGAATTAGCTTTCTTTCTCTTTTGTTGTGTGGAACTAGCAAATGACCTACTTTGCAATGTCACTGGTGTGCTCTTTGCTACATCATGACTATTAAAGTTTTCTTTTTCTTTATTTAACTCTTCAATCATATCTACGGTAGTTGTAGCTCCTTGCCCAGTTGCTCTATCTTTTCCAAAAATATCCATCAGTCTGTCATATATGGAAAAATGTTTTCCTCTCCATCTTTCAGCATCCTTGCTTTTCTACAATACAAATTATTAAAATTATAATATTGGTATAAGATAAATATTAGATATATAAAAAAAAATTTGAATCTAGTAGTTTTAAGTTAAACCTGGACATAGTTGTTCCATGCCTCATCACTATCCATCTCAATGCCTTTTAGAACATCATTTCATGCTAATCCATTTTTATTATCCACTTTTATTAAGCATGTCATATACAATTCCATATTGTTTTTTCCAATGCCTCATCCTTGAATCTATATGAGGGTTAGCTTTTAAGCTGGAGTAAGGATATAGCTTTTGTAAAGCCTTCTTAATCTGTGTCATTGTTCCAGATTTAAAAGATCCATTATCACATCGACCTCCATTTGCCACTACACTTTCAAGTAAAGAAAGTAAAGCCTCGTCTTCACTCTTAATCTATACTCGTCGAGTTGATTTTGCTTAACTACTTTGTCCACTATCCATTCCTAAATATGGACATAAATTTGTTCAAAAGTCTAAAATACAAAAGTATAATTATTGACGCCTATTTTCTCAAATACCAACACAACATAATAAATACATAATTTCATTAATGTCATTCTCAAATACCAACACAACATAATATAATAACCATCCAAAAGGTTAGAAAAAAAAAAACAGCAATCCGATAAATATAATAAATACATAATTTCATCGATGTCATTTTCAAATACCAACACAACATTTCAAACAAAAGACTAAAATATAGAAATATAATTAATGATGCTTATTCCCACTCCACTCGTCATACATTTGCATTGCTAAGCTATTTTTCCAAGCTGTCCATTCATTTGAAGAATCAATTGTGCCAATGACCTCGATTTCTTGGCTTACTGGATTACCATCAATGTTACTTACCCCATCCTCCATTGGATCAACAACCATTTCACCTCTAATAAGGTTATGCAACAAGGAACATGCAATAATTATTTGACATTGAGTTTTAATGGGGTAGAAGGATGGACTCCTTAAGATGATCCACTACATCTTAAGCTATCCAAAACATCTTTCTATCACATTCCTTGCTGAGGCGTGTTTCATGTTAAAATATTCCTCATAATTAGAAGATTGACCTCCCTTTCTCCATTTCGATAAATGCTACCGAGTTCCTCTATAAGGTGCAAAAAACCCCTCCACATTTGTATACCCACCATCCACAAGATAAAAGTTTCCTAAATATGAAAAATAAACATGCATATGGTAAGTAAGGTGTTTTTTTAGTTCAGCATTCAAAGATTTAATCACATCAATCTTAAAATACATGTGGGGACTCTTAACCCATTTGACCTAAATACTGCATCCCGAAGTACTCTAGAATCAGATGCAGAGCCTTCCCTCCCCGGTACCACAAAGATAAACTTCATATCACGTGAACAAACACCCAAAACATTGGTTGCAATTTCTCATTTTCTATTTCAATATCTTGGTTTGTCATTATCAGGCACAAGAACTTTGATATAAGTTCCATCCAATGCACCCAAACAATTCTACATGAATTGTAAACAACTTAGCATATAAACAACAAATTGCAACTAAAAAATTCTTATACTCTTTGTTAACTAACCTTAAACCATCTCCACCTATCATCGGGACAATTTTTAGGAACCAGTTCTGGCACATGGTATAACCTACTATTTAACCGTAATACACCATTTAGTATAGAATTGAAATATCTAATAATTGTCTCTCCCGATCTCTTAAATCTATTACCAATAGTACGATTCTTCACATGGTGAGCAAGTACATGTAAAAACATACACATTTGCTCCTCCAATGCTATTAAACTATTATTTTTTATCCTTCCATTACTATCAAGTAGCTCACATAATATTCCATAAGTTCTTCTATCCACCCGAAGTTGATTAATACACTCCAAGTCATTATTGCCTATTATACTATCTAGATAAGTCAACCTCGTCTCATGCCTAACCAAACTTTGGTTCCTTAGCATGTAATTGTTATAATGCCTTCGTCTTCTATTTAATATCCATAGCATAATAGTCAAGAATATACCCATCATGTGCACACCCTTATAATTACAAATGCGAAAGCCTTTCTTCTATCCATATGGTAATTTCTTCTATCCATATCTACCATAACAAAATCAAGGTAAAAAAGTAAATATAAATCAATATAAACTATATTTTCATACTACTTTCCTTATTCTCAACTATATTAAGAAATAATAATGAAAATATAGGAAAATAAAGATTTTCTATTAACTTAATAGTGATGACATAGTATACATGTTATGCATATAATTTCAAGAATATCAACCAAACTCATAAAAAAAAATTAAAAAAATCAGAATTCTAGTTATGCATGGCACCAATAAACTTTTGAAAGCTAATAAAAACTAAGAAGAATGATTGGATTACATATATCATCTAGAATAACATCATTATAAAAACCATCAAGTTTCAAAGAAGTCGTTCTTCTTGTTTATTATTTGGATAACAACATAATCATTATATCATAGATCATATAGCAAGCTCATGAGTCATGAATAAATCCATTTAATTTAAAACGTATAGCAAGCTCATGAGTAATGAATACATCCATTTAATCTAAAACATATAGCAAGCTAAGCAACTATGAAGAATCATGCATAGACGAATTCACCACTAATCAAAAAAGAATAGTTGGATTGGTTAGCAATTTAGACTTCAAATTGAAATGGCAGGAATTCAAGCTTTATCATTACTAACATTAAAGGCTCAGTCAAACAAAAATAAAAAAACTAACAATAAACATATCGTCAAAATAGATGGATCTACTGCTTAAAATTGCACTAGTATGCCAATTTTTATTCTTTATCAGTACCAACATTATATGCCATACGCCACATATATATTCCACAAACCCAATTTTATATGCCCTAAACTAACAATAAAAAAACCCATATCCTTATTGAATTGAAAAACATCGGGACAATTTTAACGGGAATAGATCGGAACAAATCGCGATTCACAGAGACATTAAAGAAGAAGAAGAAGAAGATTGAAGAACATATCAGAACGATGTCTTTTGCTAGAGATGGTGTGTGGAAGAAAGATTGAAGATGAGAAAACAATATGTAGAAGAAGAAGAATATATGTGTAGAAAAAAAAATGAAAAAAAAATTGCAATAATCTCTCATAGTGGGTATCTTTGCCCAAAGAAAAAGAAAAAAAAATGAAAGATCGATGGAAAAAAAAATGGAAGATCTGGTGTGCATACCTGCGCAGATGGGCTGATACTTCATCTTCGGCGCGGAAAAGCTTGGCTTGTATAATCTAATATAAAAAAAAAATTGGTGTATTATTAATACATCATATCCTGTATTAAAAAAGTTAGAAGTGCATTATGTAATCTTATACAAAACTAACACCAAACACAATACTAACTAAAATTAATACAATACATCTAAATAACACATTCCTATACATGTCACCAAATAAGCCCTAAGTCCAAAAAATATAATTTTTTAAATATTAACCATCCCACAATAAAATAAATTCTATATATAATCACAATATAAACGTGTAAAAATTAATTATATAAAATGTGAGGGGAGACAATTACTTCTAGAAAACTATTAGACTTTTTAAAAATTATGTCAAACAAAACTTAACCATGGTTAACTTATAAAGAATTTTAACTATTATTAAGACTTTGCTTGATAGGAAGCTGTGACAATAAAGAGGATAAATATGATAGAAATAAAGATTTAAAAAACTCATTTTCATCTAATAGGATTGTTCACCAGGCAGTTACAGTCGGTGTAAAATTTATCGATGATTGGTCATTTAGAGGACTGACTTTTGTTTCTTTTGAAACTAAAAATTGACAATAAACTAGCCAACTGCTTTTTGGTCAGTGTTCATTTGGTTCTTCAGTTATGAGATGACTATGATTTTGGACAGCTGGCCCAGCAATTTTCGGCTTTTTGCCCTTTTGGGCATAATTGAGCAAACTACACGTGGGTATCCGAACTATATCGAGTGTTACACTTAGATACCCGAACTTGTTTTCGTTGTAAATAGGTACCCGAACTCACAATTTTGAACCACATTAGTAATTTTTGTCATTTTCGTCCAATTTTCTTCTTTAAAATCACGTGCAGACCGCGTGGGGAGGAAACCCAGGGGCACTTGGAGTCTTTTCCTTTTCCTATACCTCTCTCTTCTCTCCCTATTCCTCCCATTTGTTGATGCAATATAAGGAGGAGTAGGGAGAGGAAAAGACGCCGAGTTCCCCGGGGTTTCCTTTCACTCGGTCTACACATGATTTTAACGGAGAAAATTAGATGAAAAATGATGAAAAGTACTAACGTTGTTCAAAATTGTGAGTTCGGGTGACAAGACTTGCCCCAAAAATTCCTTTAGATTATCCGGAGAGGCCCCACCTGAGAAAGATTCTACCAGAACCCTTCGGAGTAGCCGACAGAATCCTCCTCCGAAAGAGGGTTTAATAAACAAGAAAATCAATAATTAAGATAAAAGAGACATAAATTATAAGTGAACATGCATTGCTAAAATAAAATACTAAACATACCAACAATATAAAACAATCCGAGAGTATAAATGGAACGTCAGAGCCACTAAAGGTGATAGATAACAAAAATAAATTATACCAATAGGATAGATAGAATAACAGAAATAAGGTATATTACATAAGTCTGAATAAAAAGATAATGATAGTGGAAGCTGGGTGTGGGTGCGATGCCGACGGTTGCTCACGAGAACCTGCAGCTAGGACCTAGGGAACAAGATTAAAATACAAAATGTGATATATGAATATCTCAATGAGTGCTTCTAAGTAACTACAAAATATAACCAGCAAGTAAAATTCTTTACTCTCAAACCTCACGTAACTCTTTGAAAAGTTCCCCGTTTTGAAAATAATTTCACAAAATCCTCGGTTTGACTCCCAAAAATCATTAAATCAATATAACACAATTTTGGGGCAAAAACATAATTTAACAACCACTTAAAAATCGCGGATCAAATCGCAGATCAATAAATGTAATTTCATAAAACATTTAAATTCATTTGTCAAACATAGTCTCATAAAATGCCAAGTAAATGGGCCACAACCCATAAATCAAATACCATGGGCTACAACCCGCAAATTCAAAACCAATAGTCTAAAACCATAAATCAACAGTCGTGTATCAAAATCGGTACCACGCTATAGTATCGTTCCGTGTGACCCTCAGCATCCTGATGGCGTCACAGGTGGGGGAGTGGGTTATAACTCATCACAACGGACCGTCGTCCCAAATACGTCTTGGCAGGATCTTCATCATCTCTCTCCCGACATGTGTCCGCAGCAGAGGATGGCATAATAATAATAATAATAATAATAATAATAATAATAATAATAATAATAGCGCGCAAAATAATCATACATCTTAATACTGTGTGGTACACCTCAAAATCATCTATGAAATCATCCACCGCCGGATACCATCAATTTTTCAAATCTTTTTATTTTATAACAATTTTCCAAAATCTTCTATTTTGGAATATTTTACGAAAACAATCAAATATTTCGAATATCAGAAAAATTGCCTAAAAAATTCTTAAATTCCATAAAAGCCACAATTTTTCTTTGAAATTACAATTTTCTACAAAATTATGAAAATAACCAAAAATCTCATAAATCACCAAAACCATTTTAAAACACAAATCGAATAAATATGACTTCTATTAAAATCACAAATACATATACAGTCTTGAATCATCAACCATTTAAATCAACATATAATATATTTAATAAGCATAATTAAAATGCACAAAAAAATCCAATCAAGACAAATTATATGTGATTAAATCATAGTAGTATATAATCCCAAAATATTTAAAAAATAAATGCACTCACTGATCCGAAGCATGCTCCTACTGGATCTTCAGTCCAGCCCTCGAAGGTGCACGAACACCTAAAAATAATTTAATAAATTTTTTTTAATTACCGAAAAACTAACCAAAGGATCAGATGAGTTCTCTGAGTTCCTAATTACAAGATTAAAACACTAATTACTAAAATTGCCCTTCAATTGCAGTAATTATGAAAGTGTCCTTAACGACAAAATCCCCAAAATTTGGATTTTTCCGTTTCAAGTCCGATTTTTACAAACTTTATACCAAAACAAAATTAACAATGTAAGGAACAAGAATCTACCTTCAATTTGAAGATTCTATGCAGCCAATGATAGGAATCGGTCCCAAAAAATTGGACCTTGGCTGAAATTGGGCGTTTCTGATCCGACCAAAATTGGATCAAATTAATGGTTCAGCAAGCTTGCCCACAACCCTAGGAACATATTGGGATGCGTGGTGAGCACCCACTCGCCGCCGTTTGCCTCACCAGAGGGGATGAAGTTCTGGCCAAAGCTTGAGTCCGTTGGGGGGTTAACGGCGGATGAGGCAAAAGGGAGACCTCGGGTTAGCTTCACCAGCACAAGGGGAAGCTTTCTGGATGGGCGGTGCACCACCATTCACCGGCGGTGGAGCAGATCGGCGATGGCGCGTGAGCACAGAAGGCTGAGGCGCGATTTGCGCGTGGAACAATCGTCGAAGCTCGGCCAACTGCAGATCAAGTCGCCGACGTGGTCTAAAGCTCGTGGTGGTGGTTGTGTCGTGCCACTCGCCGGAAAACAGAGTAAATCTAGGCGGAGGTGGTGGCTGCCGCTGGTGGTTTTTCTGAGACTTCGAGGCCGTTTTCCAAAATGCTCCGGCAGTTTTCCAGGATCAAACTTGGTACCAACATGTAGATCATGATACCAACTTTTCAATGGTACCAAGGACACATCCTAACTCCACTGGACGAGGAAGATATGGCCGGCCAAAGGTGGTATTGCTATAGTGCAAAATACCTCTTTCTCTCTCTCTCTCTAAAAATCAAATTTGGTCCTCCAAAGAGGGTGAAACCCCTATTTAAAGACCCCCAAGACTCACAACAAATATTGGTAGTAGAAAACAACCATAAACTATCTTTATTTGAATTAAAGTGCCCAAAAAGTGCTGAAACAAACTGTTCCGGAATTAAAGTACAATCTTTGATCGACCATAACTTACAATCTATAACTTTGATTTGGGCGTGTTGACAATCTACGGACTCGTGGTGACGTCCTCTATGCCAAGCTTGAAAAGGTTCAAGTTAAAAGATGCCCGAATAAAAAGTCAACATTAAACCCTCAAATGATCAACCTAGTCCAAATGGCAAAGAATAAGAGTAAGCAAAAATTTAGGTCATTACATCGGGTACCTGTTTGCAACGAAAAAAAGTTTGAGTACCTAAGTGTAACACCCGATATAATTCGGGAACCCCACGTGTAATTTTCTCTTTAAAATAATTTTCAACCTTTATTTTAAACAAAATATATCATACCTACTACTAATTATTACAAGTGCAAATGATCTTACATACAAAAAAACATATTAACAACACAAGCCCATTTTTATTATTCTTAACCACAAAAGTGCCAATGTCATGCAAGAATATAATTTAACCTAAAAAAATACCATTTTCTCTACTTAGAAGATAATTTTATAAAAAAATGCTAGTTTGTCCATTAAGAAGCAAGTATTAACCAAGCACAATAAAAGTACATATAAATGATACATAATGTCCATAAAATATTTAATCATTACAAGAAAGGAATCCTAATAATAATAACTCATCATAAAATGAAATATTCAAAATCTGAAAAAACCAAAAGGAAAATAACAATAGTAAGTCACAAGGTAAAAGCAACCTGAATATATACTCAAAAAGTGGTTGATATTATAGATTTTTGCCAAAACAAATTACCAAAAACCTTCTCGGGACGAACTGATGTTTTGCTTATGAAATAAACCCAGAAATAAAGTTAGCATGTAGCAGATTCGCAACCCATAAATAATAATAAAAAATGAAATATAAAGTCTCAGAGTCAACATTACTTATATAGATACAACAAGCTATCAATCTACTTAATTTCAGACACCCAATAATGCATCAACAAATTCAAGTTCCATGATCCTTGTCTTTCCTACCATATCCTCAGTAAACCCAAAAAATAAAAAAATAAATAAAAATTGATAAATTCAAAGTACCTGATTGTCGAGTTTCCAACTGGAAACATTTTTTTTCAATGGGCGGCTGGCGATGAAGAAAAAAGAAAAAAGAAGAAGAAAAAGTGAAGATGTCTTGTGTCACAGACTTGTTTTTCAACCCTTCAAGCCGTGCAGCTTTAGTTGCTATTCTAACCCTTTGTTTGCAACTAAGTATTTTTTTTTCCTTACTAAAAAAGATAAAGCTAAGCAAGCAAGAAAGATAGAGCACAAGAAAGTTTGGAAAAATGATAATATATTACTAGAAAGAAAGCTTTACATGAAGACTTAGCTTGGATTTCTTGTATTCTTGGATGGTTTGGCCAAATGGGGCCTCCACCAATTTATAGGCTTACAAAAAATTATTTTACAACTATAATCAATTTGATCCTACGGTGGAGATCAAGTCTCTAGAATTCTCCACAAAAATATCAAGATTACACCATTTATAATGCAAGCCTAAAGTTCTCCATAAGTTTCTAGAAGATTCCACACAACTCTAGAGAACTTTACATTTCTTTTTATTCTTTCCTCAAAGTGTAGAGAAAATGCTCACTAAGTGTTTGATAAAATGCCAAGCCCGTAACATTCTCCCTACATATGTTGTCGACGTCCTCGTCGAGCTCTCTTGATGGAACCTCTAGATATATCCTCGAATTGCCATAATGCAGTTGTGGGCTCCCAACTTGCTTTGCTATCGGGCAGTCCCTTCAATTTTATCAAGTACTCATGACTTAGACAATTGTCTTTTCCACAAGCTACTCGGTCGTCTATGATGCCCTTGTCATAAGTGTAGTAGATGCCAATCGGTGCCCTCTTGGACTCCCTCTTGAAGGATTTTCCACATCTTCATGATACGGCTTCAACCAACTTACATGGGTGAAGCTTGAGTGTAGGTGGCAACTCTAGCTTGTAAGAAACCTTGTCCACCTTCTTAATGATCAGAAATGGCCCTTCATATATGCGAACAAGTCCTTTGTGAAGCCCTCGTGTAAACTTGTGTTGCGAAGGTAGGATTTTGATAAACACAAGGTCTCCAATTTGATACTCCACATGGCTCATCTTCACATATGCCCATTTCTTCATCCATTTGGTTGCCTTGTGGAGATAAGACTTTACTATATCAATTTGCTCATGCCAATTCTTGGCAACCTTGAATGTGGATGGACTTATCCCTCCATAGCTTGTGGCAAGAGTGTATGGAGTCAAAGGTTGTTGCCCGGTGGCTAACTTGAAAGGACTCTTGTTTGTAGACTCGTTCATTTGCAAGTTGTAAAAGAATTGGGCAACATCTAGTAATTTTGCCCAATCATGTTGGTTGGCACTCACAAAATGTCATAGATAGAGCTTCAACAATGCATTAGCTCGCTCGGTATGTCCATCGGTTTGAGGATGAAAGCTTGTTGAGAAATGCAATGCCAAGCCCATGCAATTGAATAACTCAGTCCAAAACCTCCTGGTAAACCGCGAGTCTCAATCACTTATGATGGCTATTGGCAGTCCCAAGTACTTCACCACATGCTTGAAAAATAACTTGGCAGTCTTCTAGGCCAAGCATGCTTTAGGTGCGGCTATGAATGTAGCATACTTTGAGAATATAACGGTCACCACAATGATAGTGCCACACCCCTCATATTTGGGTAAACTAATGATGAATTCCATGCTTATACTTTCTCACGATCTCTCGGGTTTAGGTAATGGCTCCAATAAACCGGCGGGACTTTTTTGCTCCACTTTGTCTTGTTGACATACA
Source organism: Ochetophila trinervis (assembly GCA_003254975.1). NCBI lineage: Eukaryota > Viridiplantae > Streptophyta > Magnoliopsida > Rosales > Rhamnaceae > Ochetophila > Ochetophila trinervis. The sequence goes on along the minus strand of QANX01004485.1, from coordinate 204,285 downwards.
AGACAAGTCTTCACAAACATTTCTACTTCATCCTAGCATTTGTGGCCAATAATATGATGTTTCTAATAGTACTCGTGTGCGCTGTTGTCCTGGGTGGCCCTCCCATTTGGTGTCATGGCACTCCTTGATTAAATTCTTTCTCAGGTTGCCCCATTTTGGAACATACCCACGACGTCCCTTGGTGTAGAGAAGGCAATCTTCAACCCAAAACCTCTTTGTCTTGTCCTCCGTGGCAAGTTGTAGGAGTTGCTTGGCTATAGCGTCATGCTCCATGTCTTCCTTTATCAAATCAAGCAAATCACCTTGGAGCTTGCTTATCGATGCCAATTCAGCCTTCCTATTTAAAGCATCAGCAACAACATTGGCCATATCGGACTTATACTTGAGCGCAAAATCAAACTAGGCAAGAAAGTCTTGCCAACGAGCTTGCTTGGGACTTAGCTTCTTTTGGGTTTGGAAATAGCTAGTGGCCACGTTATTGGTTTTCACGAAAAACTTGGACCCAAGTAAGTACTGCCTCTAAATGTGCAAGCAATGGATGATGGCGGTGACATGACCACACTACCCAAGTCCTGACTGCAGGACTTAATCATGCTGATTAAGTCCCTAAGCAGTCAACAACCACTTTATTTACAAAAACACAACCAAAACTCCTAGTTGCCAGAAAATTCAACAGAAATTTCAGCAAAGTTTGGTATGTTTTTATAAGATTCTCCAATAATTACAAGTACCTGCAAGTCCAAACAATAATTCTACAATATTCTAGTCCACCAAACTCTAGCATAATTCAAATAATCCCACATCAAGATGTCAATATACATAATGTCCATGGCATAAATATATTAAAAAAACTTCTATTACATGACATCTCCCTAACATACTATATAGTTTACAACACAACTAGAACATAATCTTATAAAATCTTAGTACACTAACGCTACCTCTAACTTGTTCCTCCTGCGCTTACTAGTAACAATAGCATGGCTAACAATCCAAGAACTACCTGAAATATATTTTAACAATTTTTGGACGGGTGAGTATTTCCATACTCCGTGAGTAGAAACTATAATAAAAATTTTTTTTATAGCTATATATAAACGTATATGAAAATTAATTTATACATGTAATACCCTTTGAAATTAGTTCATCTTCTAAATTCCAAAATATTTATATGTAACGTATTTAATTTATTTATTTATGTCAAAATGCTTTGAAATACAAAACAACTCACAAATAACAAGGTAATAACTATATATGAGAGACATTCCAGTGAAAATCCATAAGAAGTATATATATATATATATATATATTAACCAATCATTATACACCGGGCGGGTAAGCTAACCATCAAAGATGAAAATATCGGTATCAATGGAAATATTGACAGAATATCGATATGGATTAAAATACGACAAAAATATGGAAATTTTTAATGAAACTTAAGGATATGATTATTTATTAGATATTTTATCAATTTAACTATAAAAATTGAAACATTCAGTGGAAATAATATTTATCATAATTAAGCGACTTATAGCACTCGCTGATAGGAACAAAAATATTATTAATTAAGTAATGAATTATAAATTAATCAGAATAATAATACAAGTACATATTACTTAAATATGTGTCAATACCACATAGAATTTCTTGGTGGTTGAAAATTTTCACTCTCTTCCTCATCCTCATTTCTAGTTGTGTATTGAGAGAATATTGATCAAAAGGCACATTTCCTTGATAATTTTGCATGTAATTGTTAATATGCCAACCATATGGATATAATATTTCATGTGATTGTCTTTGCTGATAGTCATGATATTGATATTACGTTGATTGACTTTGTTCATAACTGCTAACCCTTGATGGTTGAGTTTGAGAATGTATCCATGAGTTATTACTTGATGACATTCCATAACTATCCATTAAATAAGGGTTATATTCACCTTCAATCCCCATTGATCCAATTTTTGTATAAAAAGATTTATCTTCTTGTTGTGATATTCTCATTGTATAATATGCTCACATGAAAGAAACGACATTCATTATCTATCTAGCCTTCAATCAAACAAAAACAATGATGGAAATGAAAGCCATCATGAAACCATTGAAAGAAAAAAAATGATTATAATATATAATTATTGTAATTTTATAATTATAGATATTTTACGAAATAAATTATATCTTATATGATTATGTGAGGTGAGTTCTAAAATTTTAATTAAATAATTTGTTTAACTTGTTGAAAATTTATGCCAAAATAATCTTCTTCTTTTTTTAATTATAACTATTTTTATTTTTAAATTGTAATTAATCATTGTTTTACATTTTTTCTAATTGTTTCAAATTTGCTTTCAAATTTCAATTTGCCTAATTATACGATATTAGTTAAAATATGTCATCAATAAATAATTATAATTTAAAAAAATGCTCAAATATTTTATAAAAATATATCATATTTTAAAAATTTTGAAATTTCCATGGAAATTATGGAAATTTTGACCCAATTATGAAGTAATTTCCATGGAAATTTCAATGGAAATATCGTGGAAATTTCAAAAAATTTGACGGAAATTATGAAAATTTTACCTTTTTTTTCTTGGAACATGGAAATAATTTCTCTACCACTAAAATAACAAAATTTTGCCGAAATTTTTGATTTTTTCATCAGTGTTAACCATTAAAGTTCAGTGAAAAGACACAAGATGTATATGTGAACAAATTAGCATATACCGAGCGGGTAATAACTTTTTCTGTGAAAATTCATTGTCCCTTCATATATTCACAAACATATACATAATACTATATTTCCGGCAATTCTTTCTTGGCGGAATAAACTATCGCCCAAGCATATACATCAATCAACATCCCTACTTGGCGACATACCCCATTGACCAAGTAGTATTTAGCAACAATATCAACATCCCTACTTGGCGGGCATACCCCATTGCCCAAGTAGTATTTAGTAATATACCTTGAGTCCAACCATATCGTTCATTTGTAAATTTACATAATAATGGTAACACTCACAAAATTTACTTGAAATCATTAAATAGTGTATTCTTTTAACACACACACACACACACACATATATATATATATGTGTTTATATTAAAGAAAATGATCATGTAATATATATCAATATATATATATATATACTTGTAAAAACTTATTAAAACATAATAACTATATATTTCTTAATCATATAAATTTTGAATATATTACTAATTTATAAAGTATATATATACATGCATTTACATATATATAATTATATATATACATTCCCTCTCACAAAGAACGTTGCGTTGATGCCGATCCTCGGTTGAGTGCTCATGTCGTTCGACCGGAGTAGTTCCTTCTTCTATTAATAAAATAAAATAATATTTCAAATTATATTATTATGGCATTGTAAGGTTTTTCCTTTTAATAGCATTACCATAATACACTTATCTTTATATGCTTATTTCTTACTTACTTTCACTATTTAGTATTTTAGTTAACTAATTCAATACCTACTTGTTCCATTTACTCAAAACTTGATATTATATTCACCAACTTGTTTTCAACTATACTTGTTAAATAAATTTTTCTATATAATATAGGCTTATTGATTATATCCATTCTTACATAATTCTTAAAGGCTAACACGTAAATCTTATTTTTAAACTTCATCAAGAATAATTCCCAATTTATTTCTCTATCTTTATACACTTAAACTTTTTTAACAAAACTCACTAATTCTCAACAAAATACATAATCAATCCTCAATAATTCTTCAGAGTCTCTTAATAATTATTTATCATTCTTTAATTTATTCACAACTCCTAACACATCACAATGTTCTCATCCAAACCTATACAACAATTAAAAATCTCACTCATTTTCCCTTTTCAAACTCTATACTACAAAAGCATATTATTATATAATAGAAAAAAGCATAGAAACCATGTTTACCTTCAATTTGGAGCCAAATTTTACCAATTTTCCATAAATCTGAAATTTTCCTTTGTGTCCCTTTTTGTCAAATCTTTAATCTAGCTCACTAATCTTATATTTTAAAGCTTAGGTTTTGTAAAGGGGTGTAAGGTAAAGCTTTTGGTACAGAGATTCCGGCGAGAAGTGGCCGAAATCTCTCAATTTCCAGTCAAAATGTAATTTTGGCTAACTCCCCAAATCTCACACTTAGAGTGATTCTAAGTTAAAACTAACCCCACCAAAGTCTTTAGAAGGCTCAAAAACTTATAGATGACCTATTTTTAAGCTTGATTTTAAGAAGTTTGAAAAGGATTAAGATTTTTCTTCTTTCAAAGCTTGGCCGGCCATCACCAATGGAGGAGAAAAAAAAAAAAAGGTTTGCATGAAGGAGGAAAAAGATGCCCACTAAATTCAAAATTTTCTGCACTTTCCAATTTTACCCCCTCCTTCTATTCATATATTTATTTAACTTCAAAGGCATAACGGTCATTCTAGCTCATATTAATTAATTTATTTGTTTATTTAAATTTTACTTGCTCTTTAATTAAATTCCTAGCAACTTTAATCATAGCACTAAAACTATTATTCTTATAATTATATTTCCTCTATTATTATTATTATTATTAATGTTATTACTATTTTTTATTTTTATACTATATATTAACAATACCTTAACTTGATTAATTCCTACACAAGATAAAATTAAACTCTAATTACCAAATTAAATAATGCTTAAGTGTTAAGATGTTACAGGGGGTCATTTCTTTCTCTTGAACCATATACCTTCTTTCGGTATCATTGAGCTTTCGACTCTCAAATGCTATTGGATGCCTCTGTTGCATTAAGACGCCCCCTATGTCAAAGTTGGAAGCATCAGTGTGCACCTCGTATGGCTTGGAGCAATCGGGCAATGTTAAGACCGGCTATTTCATGATTGCCTCATTTAAACTCTCAAATGATTGTTAGCATCGGATGGACCATTCCCACATTTTGGCCTTTTTTAAAAGATCAGCGAGGAAGCTATGGCAGAATATCCCTTAATGACCTGTCTGTAATAATTAACAAGACCAAAAAAAAATCTTAGCTCACTCACCTAGCTTGGAGGATCCAACTCTTTAATGGCTTTGACTTTGGCTTGATCCATGTCTAGCTTGCCATCTTTAATCTTATGGCTGAGAGAGTAGACTTCATTTGATGCGAACGAGGAATTTTCCTTCTTCACATAAAGCTCCTTCTCTTTGAGTACCTTGAACACAATTCGCAAGTGGTGGACATGCTCCTCAACTGTCTTGCTATAGACAACAATATTGTCTAAGTAGACCACCACAAATTGATCCAACTATGGATGGAAGATCTGGTTCATCAGAGTGCAAAATGTGGTAGGTGCATTGGTGAGGCCAAATGCCATGACTAGAAATTCATAAGCTCCATACCTCGTGACACAAGTCTTTGGCTCATCACCTGCTACATTACAAACTTGATAATATCCTGACCTCAAGTCAAGTTTAGTGAAATACCTTGCTCATCCAAGTTGATCGAATCAATTGGCTATCAATGATCTAGGATACTTGTTCTTAATGGTGACTTTGTTGATTGCCTTATAGTATATGCATAGCCTTAATGATCCATCATGCTTCTTTTGGAATAATATGGGTGCTCTATAAAGTGCTTTTGATGGTTTTATGAAACCGACATCCAAAAGCTCTTTAAATTGTTTTCTTAGCTCTTTTAGCTTGGGTGGAGACATATGATATGGTGCCTTCAAGGGTGGTTTCGCACCGGGCTCCAATTCGATTACTTGATCTACCTCCTTCCTTGGTGAAAGTTTTTTGAACAGCTTAGGTGGCATAACATCTTTAAACTCCTTAAGGACTTGGCCCATCTCTTTTGGTAGCCCAATTGGAGTAGCTTTTTCTTTGCCTTCGTAAAGTGTTGCTAGATAAGTGACCTCCCCCATCTGATCATTTTCTTGAGTTGCACGACGGAGAGATACTTGGATGTGCTTGGGTTGTCCACCGTTAGGATCATACATGAACCTTTCTCCAAGATGCACACGGTGTTGCAGCGAGGAAGCATGGCGACATTGAATTTCCTAAGAAACCCCATGCCAAGCACTATACTATAATCATTCATAGAAGCAATGGAGAAGTTAACATTACAATGCCATGTGCCAAGGTGTATCTCCTCATTATGAGTCAAGCCATCAAGAGGTTTTTCCTCTGCATTCACCGTTTTCAACCACCCTTGCCCCTTTTTAAGCTTGAGACCAAGCCTAATGGCCTCTTCCCTTTTGATGACGTTATGAGACGCGTCGGTGTCTACCATGACTTGGCATCCTTGACTTTGATGCGCACTACCACATACATTATGGATTTATCCTTCGTGTTAAGAGCAAGGATCGGGCTAGCCTTCAATGAATTGAGGTGTTATAGACAACCTAGTTGTGTTTTCTCTTGAGTTGCCCTCTCCTCTAGCATGGAATTTAAGGAATTCCTCTTTGGACACTCTCTTGCCCAATGTGGCACATCACATAAAAAGCAATTCACCTTCGGTTTTATTTCAACCTTGCTAATTTTCTTCCCATCTTTATTGATTGGTGGCTTGTTGTACTCCTTATTTTGGGGTTTATGGAACTTGTCTCCCCCACTTTTAACATAATTAGGTTTTGGGCTTTGACTTGGAGGACTCACCTCATTTGTAGTCAATGAGAGTTTCGGCAATGGTGAGTGCAGTGGAGATATCTTGTACACCCCTCATTTGTAACTCTTGTGATGCCCATGTTTGAAGATCATCCTCGCTCATGTTGGGAATTTGGAGCATTAACCCAGAGAACACCTCTATGTAATCTCTAATGGATCGTTGGTGCTTCAACTCCTTTATTCATTTCTAGCTTCATACACCACATTCTCCAGGTAGAATTGCCTCTTTAACTCGCTCTTTATCTCTTCCCAAGAGTTGATAGTGCAAGTGTCTCTCTTAATTTCTTCATGCTTTCTACGCCACCAAGTAGCTGCAAGGTTTGCAAGGTTAGTAAAGTATAAGATAGAGGTGTTTACCTTTTACTTCTCGTCTTGAAAGTCCAAAGCCTCGAAGTAGCACTCCATCTGCCACGTGTAGTTGTCCAACTCCTTGGTATCCCTTTTTCGGCTAAACTCCTTGGGTTTGGGAGCATCTACATTTGGAGTAGAAACCACTTGCTTTGTGGTGATAGCATAGTTGCTGCCTTCTTGCATAGTGCCCAATTCGCACATGTTTCTTCCAAGCTTTTCTTGAATTCCTCCATTTGTGCTTGCATTTGGGCCATGGTTTCAAGCCCTTAGCCTGGAATGCTCCATTCTCTTGCCATGCCTCGGCGTTAGACTCATTGGTGCTTTGTATGGATCCACAAAGTTCCTCCATTTGGTCTTCCACGCGACCATCAAGCATATCCACGATTTGCTCCAATCGATCGAGCAATTCCATTGCTTCGGCGACGGCTAACACCATCTTAACCACTTGGGTTTCCATGAAGGTGAAAATGTCCCTTGACTTTGAACATCCATGTCCTTTCTTTGAAGCACCGGGGTCGACCCTTGGCTTTGATACCAATTGTCACAGACTTATTTTTTGGCCTTTCATGTCGTACAACCTTAATTGCTATTTCGACCCTTTGTTTGCAACTAGACTTAGCTTGGATTTCTTATGATCTTGGATGGTCTGGTCAAATGGAACCTCCACCTATTTATAGGCTTACAAAGAATTATTCTATGACTATAATTAATTTGATCTTACGGTGGAGATTGAGTCTCTAGAATTCTCCACAGAGACATCTAAGATTGCACTATTTACAATGCATGCCTAAAGTTCTCCATAAGCTACTAGAAGATTCCACACAACTTTAGAGAACTCTACATTTCTCTTAATTCTTGCCCCTAGAATATAGAGAAAATGTTCACCAAGTGTTTGATGAAATTCCAGCTCGTAACACTTGGCACTGCACTGGGCTGCTTAAACAGGGCTTGGGAACGAATGGGGAAATTATTTGGGGAAAGGGGAAATGAAATAAGTTAATAGACTTATTTTAATAATTTAATATTTAAATTATATATTATATAGTATTAGTATATATACTTAATAGTTATAACTATATACTATATTATATTAAACAGTATCAATACAGTACATCTAGTCATGTATAAATGTAATTATTATATGTTAAGTGTTATTAAAGTATTATGTAATTATTATATAATGATAATAATATGAATATTTAAAAAGTATCATTTATATTATATCATAAATTATATGATATATAATTAGTCATGTATAAATTATAATTATAATATTTTTTTTTTTGTTTTTTGATATAAAGTATTCATTAATTTCATGCAATAACTAAGTGTTAGTATATAATTATAAGGTATTTTGCTTAATTTTTTGATTAACTTATAACTTGCTCATATATTTAAGATTTATAAAATCTTAGGATTTAAGAATGTACACATATTTGCACCCTATAACTATAAGTGTCATAGTATCATGCTATAATATATTTGTATAATCGCAATATCACATTATTACATCAATATATTATACACAGTCACGTACACAAATATAATATATTTGTGAAATTATTTGATTTTTTTTTGGTAAATTTGCAAAATTAGTTTATTGAATCACACCAATTTACATAATTTTTTTTTTTTTGTAATTTGAATCACATCAATCCACAATCATCATTGTTCGTGCAAAAAACAGTCACACATGTCTGAGGGGCACCCCCTATTCTCGTGTAGGGAGTCCTTGCTTCCATTGAATACATATCTTGCTTCTATTTCCTAAAATACAACAACAGAGAGCTAGGAGTGAGACAGTGCTGGTGTGATACCTACCGAAGACACTCCGATGTTCAAGTCAGTATCATTTTTAATAAATAAATAAATGAAGAAGAATGTAAATCTTATTTTAATAAGAAGATTTAGAAGATGATATATATCGGAGAAGAAGAAGAATAGGAAGTCCCCCTTTACTACATGGTTTACCTCCATTTTATAATGGATTTTTAGGTGAGCTTTTGTGTACATGTTCTACACAAAGCCAAACGTTGCATATAAAAGATATGTTCGATGTCACATGCAAAAGCCAGGTGTTGTGTAGATGGGAAGCTAGCCATTTCTTTGTGCAACTTAGCATGCATGCAAAGATGGATGGTTATGTGTTTGTGGAGTGGCCACATGTAGCCATGTAAAAATAAATTTTTTTAAATATTGACTATCCCACAATAAAATAAACTTTATATATAATCACAGTATAAACATGTAAGAAGTAATTATATAAAATGTGGGTGGACACAATTACTTCTAAAAAACTGTTATTGACTTTTCAAAAGTTATGTCAAACAGTGCTTAACCATAATTAACTTATAAAGAGTTTTAAATATTATTAAGCCTTTGTTTGATAGCAAGCTAAGATAATATAGAAGATGAATATGATAGAAATAAGAATTTAAAAAACTCATATTCATCTAATAGGACTATTCATCGGGCAGTTATGGTCGGTGTAAAATTTATTAGCGATCGGTCAGTTAGAGGGCTGACTGTTTTTTGTGAAACTAAAAACCGACAATGAACTAGTAGGCTGATTTTGGGTCAGTATTCGTTTCGTTTTTCGGTTATGGGCTTACTGTAATTTTGGACAACCGGCTCAACAATTTTGTGCATTTTTGGCCCTCTGGGCCTAATTTAAAATAATTTTTAGCCTTTATTTTAGGCAAAATATACCATACCTATTACTAATTATTGCAAGCCCAAATGATCTTAAATACCACATATTAACAAACAAGCCCATTTTCATTATTCTCAACCACAAAAATATCAACGTCATACAAGAATATAATTTACCCTAAAAAAAATACCATTTTCTCTACTTAGAAGATAATTTAACACAAAAATGCTAGTTTGTCCATTAAGATGCAAGTAGCAACCAAGCATAAAAAATACATATAAATAAAACATAATGTCCATAAGATACTTAATCATTACAAGAAAGGAACCCTAATGATAATAACTCATCATAAAATGAAATATTCAAAATCTGGAAAAAAAAAATAATAAATAAAACCGAAAAGGAAAATAACAACAGTAAGTCACAAGGAAAAACCAGGCTGAATCCATACTCAAAAAATGGTTGATATTATAGATTTTTGCCTAAACAAATTACCATAAACCTTGTCTGGACGAATCAATCTTTTGCTTATGAAATCAACCCATAAATAAATATAGCATTTAGTAGATTCGAAACCCAAAAATGATAATAAAAACTGAAATATAAAGTCTCAGAGTCAACATTACTCATACAGATACAACAAGCTTTCAATCTACTTAATTTCAGACACCCAATAAAGCATCAACAAATTCAAGTTCCATGATCCGTGTCTTTCCCACCATATCCTCAGTAAACCCAAAAAATAAAATAAAATTGATAAATTCAAAGTACCTAATCGTCGAGTTTCCAACGGGAAACTTTTTTTGACAGGCGGCTGGCGGTAGACCTGGAAACGTGTCGTGTCGTGTTCGAGTCAAAAATTTTTCCATCCAAACCAGACCCATTAAGCTTTCGTGTTGAAATATGTAAACCCAAAACCGTTCATGAAATTATCGTGTTAACCCATTATCCAACCCGTTAACACGTTAAACTTATTTTTAAAATTATGTTTAAAAAAAATGAAAAATATATTTGATTTATAGTTCATAGTCCATACTAAAAAATAATGAAGCATAGACAAACATAAATATTTGTATCCTTTTACAAACCAAAAATAAAAACTAAAGCAACATATTTAATACATGTTAAAAAAAATAACAAACCACAAAAACATAATACTTAAATCCTTCTACAAATGAATGATAAAAATCTAAAACAATATTATTTGAAATAACAATAATACATAAACATATTCAATTTCAACTACATCTTCATTTCTTTAGGGTTTTTTTTTTTATAGTTAAATTACTAAATTGTCATTAAAGATTAATGGGTCCATAATGGGTCTAATAGGTTTTAGTGAGTTAACCTGTTAAGATCCGTTAAGATAACAGGTTCATAATGGGTCAACCCGTTATCAATCCAAAATGTTTCAGATAAACCCAAATCCGTAAAAAATGTTCGTGTTCATGTTGTATTAACGGGTTGTATTGAAATTTTCCAGATCTAGTTGGCGGTGAAGAAAGAAGAAAAAAGAAAAAAGAAGAAGTGAAGATGTCTTGGCATTGCAGTGGGTGGCTTGGGCTAGGTTTGGGAAAATTATTTGGAAAATGGGAAAATTAAATAAGTTAATAGATTTATTTTAATAATTTAATATATAAAATATATATTATATAGTATCAGTATATATACTTAATAGTTATATACTATACTATATTATATATTATATTAAATAATATCAATATAGTACATCTAATCATGTATAAATATAATTATTATACGTTAAGTGTTATTAATGTATTATGTTATTATTATATAATTATAATTATATTTTTTTTTTGGTAAAGATATAATCATAATCATATAAACATTGTAAAAGTATCATTTATATTATATCATAAATTATATGATATAAATTATAGTCATGTATAAATTAAAATTATAAGATTTTATTTTTTGACTATAAAGTATTCATTAATTTTATGATATAACTAAGTGTTAGTATATAATTATAAGGTATTTTGCTTAAATTTTTGAATAAGTCATAATTTTTATGTTAATGGAACTTGCTCATATATTTAGGATTTATAAAATCTTAGGGTTTAAGAATGTACACATATTTGCACCCTATAAGTATCATAGTATCATGCTATCATATATTTGTATAATCGCAATATCACATTATTACATCAATATATTATACATAATCACGTACACAAATATATTATATTTGTGAAATTATTTGATTTTTTTGGGTAAATTTGTGAAATTAGTTGATGATTGAATCACACCAATATACATAAATTTATTTATTTATTTATTTTTATTTTTTTGTAATTTGAATCACATCAATCCACAATCACCATTGTTCGTGACAGGATCTAGGCGGATTGGATCCTGTCAGCTTGGTATCAAAGCCCTAGGTTTACTTTCCTAGGGAGTTGCGCATTGATGCACCTTATTCTTGTATCAATTGTTTCTATCACGATACTGAGACGCGTTATAGCAGCATCTCAAGGGTTGATAGCGGTGATATTGGATGAGTCGCTTTGTGTATGTGACATTTTGCCCGTTTGGCTTGAATCGTAAAGTAAAATGGTTTGTAAGATAATTGCATAGATCACTATAAGTATAGAATTGGTCGGTGACAAAGTGGACCAAGTGGCAACAAAGTTTAGGATAATTCAATATTATTTTCGTAGACGAAAATGATTTTTGTGCATATCCACAAATGAGAAAGGCGAAGAATTGACAATTTGACCTAGAGGACAGTGATGAACTTTAATTTGGAGGCAATGAGCTAGAACTGATATTATTTTGGTAGTGAAAGGTTTTCTGAATGTGTTTTCCTGAAAACATTTCAGGGTTACCATTGGAGAGGGATCGATTTTGGGATCCATTTAGTGTTGGGTACCACCCCTATATCGTTACCACCGTATCGAATGGTTCCAATGGAATTGTGAGAGTTGAAAGAACAGTTACGCGATCTTGTTGATAAAGGTTTAGTCTATCAGAATATTTTGCTGTGGAGAGTACTAGTTTTGTTCATGAAAAAGAAATGTGGTTGGATGAGGTTGTGTATTGACTATTTAATGTGGATAAAGTTTTCAAGAATTAAAGGAAACATGATTGACAATGTTAGTACTGACCCTATCAAAGGGTGATATTGGAACTTCGCAAAAAAGTTTGAAACGGGAAAGGGACAATACATAAATAAAGAGGTTATGACTGATGAAACAATGACATTTTAATTGGAAGGATTCCTGTGATGGTGATGTCTGGCCTCTGTTGGATGAAGGGAGTTGAGAAAGGTGACTGTGATTTTGGTTAAAGAAGCGTGGTGATAATATCAATAGAGACTTTACATGGCAAGGGACTGGTGAATTGGAATGCTTTATGTAAGCATAAAAAAAATAATCGATTCTGGGAAGATCCTTGGCTTGTGTATGGAAGCTTAAATGACTTTGTTAATGATAATTTGGATGTTGATTGGAATTGGAGGTGTGTTTGGAAGTTGGAGGTGATTCCTCGAGTCCAGTTCTTTTGCTGGTTTATGGTTTTGGGAAAATTGCTAACAAATATCAACAGATGTAAGAAAGGCTTATGTTCTTCTCATTGTTATTTTAAAACAGGAAGATATGATGCATGCTTTGAGAGACTGTCATAAGGTTAAAGGAGTTTGGCTTTCAGTTGGTATTTTGGACATGGATTCTTGTTTTTCCAATATAGTTGAGAGGATTGGCTTAGTATAAATTGGAATATGTTTATTCTGTTTGTTGGTAGATAACTTGGAAGTAGTGTTGTAAATCTTGTTTTGACAATCAGTTTTACTGGCTTTATAACCCGAAAAACTTTATTGGGTTGAATTTAAAGATTTTGATTAAATGGAATTATGGAATATTGGCCAAGTAAATCCATTTTGGCTGAGTATTTATTATGGCTGAATAGGAGGGTGAATTTGGTATTTGGTAAAATGCAATGGAAAGTGAGTCAATTGAGAATGGAATGAATTAATTTGTTTAGATATTAGATATTATTTATTAATAGACGACCAAATGGTTGGCCAAATGAAATCAGTATATATGGCTGATCGGTTGATTTGGCTGGAATGAATTATGGAAAATTGGAATTGATATGTGTTGAAACATAGAATTTAAGAAATGTATAAATTGTGGTATGGAGGAATTGGTAGATGATTCTTTTATTTCACTTACTAGGAAGGATAAAATTTTCCTTAATAGGGAATGGGTTGGAGTGTATAACGATTCCCTTGCATTTGTCAAAGAATTGAGAAAAACACTTCAACAGGTTCAGTATACAGGAAAGGTTGGGGAGGCTAGATACCCGCATCTTTCTCACTGAAGTAAGGTTTGTTTTCTCTTTACTCCCGTTGGTGATTTTGGGAGTTTGTTCCTTAAGTAAAATGTATGTATATGATGGTTTGTGGTTTGTAGATGGACTATGAAAAGAGAAAGGGAGATTTGGTAATGATGTTTACAAATTCGAAATGATAAGAATTGATGGGCAACTGCCATTTGAATTTTTGGAAAATTTGTAAGAAAGGGAAAAGCTGGTGAAACAATGAGGAAATAAGGAAGTTAAGGATGCAGCAGTTAGCCAGATAGGTTTAAATTCCGTGTGTTTCGAATGACGAAGCTTCAGAGATGTGCGAGAAAGGGTAGAAGCTTTCAAGCTGTACCAAGAGATAAAAACGTAATTGTTGAATGAAATGAAATGTGAGTAGGAAACACTAAGAGGAGAAATCTATTGTTGGGGGCACAAGTGGAAAGAGGATTAATGGTAAGGTGAATTGAGACGTATGTTTAGAGTGAATCTGTTTATGGATTGGATATTTTTCGTAGGCTAAGTATTTTGATGGGGGAATCAAACAATGACACTTTATCTCACATAAAAGCATGGGGTTAGATTTTTTAATCAAATTTGAGTAGCTCCGGTCCGTGTATCTGGGGGCGACTACTTCGGAAAGGTAGTGATCAAAGTTGCGCAGCGAAAGCATAATAGAAACCCAAATAGTTACAACCATTGTAGTTGTGATTATATCACGTTCGAAGTATGAACTTTCGAAGACGAAATTTTTTCTCATTAAAATAAAACATTAAATAATTTTATTGCCAAACAAAAATCATACATCAATACCTCACGTCACTCATTGACAAATTCTCCGTTTGAAATAAGTTTTTGTTTTACAAAACCCTTAGCTTTATTCCCAAAAATCATTAAAGATCAGTTAAAAACTACAGGTACCTTGATCCCTATTAAAGATCAGTTTTTGTTTCCATATTGAGTCAAGCTAAGGATTATATAGATGATGTATTTAGGTGGATGTTAAACTGTTGTCGAGATGTGATACTGTATGGAATTGTGTGCTGGTAGATTGAATTATGTATAAGAATGTGTTTGCTTGCAAGATTTGCAATTATATGTATTTGGGGGCTGTTGCAAAAACAAGCGAGATGCTGCCGAAATTTATTTAAAAGTGGCTTGGTAGAGATAATGAACTGTTTATTGGCTTAATAGAAATATTAAGTCATGCAGGCAGGATCTAGGCAGATTGGATCCTGTTAGCTATCATTATAACACAATTTGGGGGCGAAAACATAATTTTACAATCACTTAAAATCTCGCATCAATCACTAAGACTTAAAAAGAAATTCCAAAAGACATTTAAATTCATTTTGTCAAATATATTTTCATAAAATACCGAGTAAAAAGGCCATAGCCTGTAAAGATCAAATAGGTGGGCTAAAACTCATAAATTCAAAAATCCATCTAGAACCATAAATCAATGATCATATATCACAACTGGTACCATAATATGTCAAGTAGATGGCCCACAACCAGTGAAATCAAATACCATGTATCAAAACTAGTACCACACTCTAGTATCGTGCTGTGTGACCCTCAGCGTCCTGATGGCGTCACATGCGGGGGGAAGGGGAATAACTCATCACAACGAACTGGCGTTCCAAATCTGTCATGGCAGGATCCTCATTATCTCTCTCCCGACACGTGTCCGCAGCAGATGATGACATAATAACACAATAGCGCGCATAATTACAACATATCTCAATCAACATCTCGATACTGTGTGGTACTCCTCAAAATCATCTCTGAAATCGTCCATCACCGGATATCATAAATTTTCCCAAATCTTTTTTATTTTAAAATCTTAATAAATTCAACAACTTTTCAAAATCTTTTACATTGGAAAATTTTACCAAATCATTCAAATCTTTCAACTATGAGAAATTTGCCCCAAACATTTTTTTTTAATTTCCACAAAAGCCACAATTTCTTTAAAATCACCAATTTTCACAAAATTGTAAAACCATCCGAACATTTTCAAAATTCGCCTAACAACCAATTAAAACATAAATTTCATATTTATTCCAAATAAATATGAAATCCATCAAAATCACAAATATGCCTAAAATCAAACTTGGGCAAATATTTAAATCATCATATAACATATTTAATAATTAAAATTTAAATGCCTAACGAAAATTCAATCCAAACAATTTAATAGAAATTCAATCAAATATAGCATATATTCCCAAAATGATTTAGAAAATAAATGAACTCACGGATAAATCGAATACCTGAACAAATTCGAACCCACAAAACGTAATTTCTCTAAATATGCAGAAATCAAATTTAGATAATCTCTAACAGGCAATAGCAATCTAATTGCTTCAAAAATGGTCATGAATATCACACAATAACACTCAATTTCTCACAAATAATCTATATTTAGCTCAATCTAAGCAAAATTCAATATACTCAACAATAATATGCAATCTATATATCAAAACAAAGCTTGAGGAAAGTGCAACACATTGGACAATTCAATTTGTCGAATGGTCACCGGCGGTGGATGGAAATTTTATCGAAAACCACGGCCAAATGGCCCTCTTGATTCCGGCCCAACCAATGAGAATTTCATCAAATTGACACAGGAATCGGGTTTCTGGGGTCCAAAATAGGTGGAAAGAAGGTGACCCATCGTCGGATTCTCACCAGAAATCGGCGATCGGAGAAGGTGCTACTTACTGAATTTTTTTGAGTTTTCCGGCGAACCAAGCCAACCCACGAGCTTGCAACGGTCCGGTTGGGAAGCTGAGGTCGCTGGCTCCCCTTTGCAGGTGAGTCCCGGCCCGATCTGGCTTGAAAATGCCTATTGCACGGATGAAGGGGGCAGCTNGGGGGGGGGGGGCTTGGTGCGCGAGGTAGGGGTGGGGGCAGTTTTGTAGTTTCTCAGCTTTTAACTAAATTTTTACAAAATTACTAATATGCTCCTCACACTAAAATGACCACAACTTCCTGGTTTTAGCTCCGAATTAAGTGTACTACTAGTCTACAAACTCATATCGACGAGCTCTACACAATGGTACTACAGTCAAGCCCCAAAACACAACCACACAAAAGTCAACCCCGGGCCCACTTGTAGTCAAACCGATCAAACTTGGTCAAATTTGGAAATTTTTAAAATTTTATCGGGACAGGGTGTTACAGTTAGTGCAAAAAACAGTCACATCTATCTGAGGGGTACCTCTTGTTCTCGTTTAGGGTGTCCCTTCTTTCGTTGAATACATACCCTAAATACAACAACAAAGAGCTAGGAATGAGATAGTGCCGGTGTGATACCGGCCTAAGCCACTCCAATGCTCAAGTCAATATCATTCTTAATAATAAATAAATGAAGAAGAATGTAAATCTTATTTTAATAAGAAGATTTAGAAGATGAGATATGTCGGAGAAGAAGAAGAATTGGAAGTCTCCTTTTACTACATGGTTTACCTTCCTTTTATAATGGATTTTTAGGTGAACTTTTGTGTACGTGTTCTAAGCGTTGCATATAAAAGATATGTGTGATGTCACATGCAAAAGCCAGGTGTTGTGTTGATGGGAAGCTAGCCTTTTCTTTGTGCAACTTAGCATGCATGCAAAGATGGATGGTTATGCGTTTGTGGATTGGCCATGTGTGGTCATGTAAAAATTGACCCATACAATCATAATCATATATTTCCTATGATTACTAAGTACTATCATTTAATTTGTTGACATAATATTCAATAAAATTATATATTATATTTTTAAAATTTAAATAATATATATTTTATACTATATATTATATAATATGTTATATAACGACAAATTGATAAGAATTGAATTATTCATATAATGATTGTTTAAATAATAAATTAAGATATAGTTAGTTATATTATTAGGTTATATAATTTAATTTTAATCTATATGTAAATTAAATATATATAATGGTCGGTCGGTTCGGTTAACCGTCGGTTTATGATTCGGTGATCCGACCACCGAGTGGCTAGTAGTGTTTGCAGTCGGTTCACCGACAAACCTGTGGCCAAAATTTTGTTCCAGTCCCGTTCAGTCGGTCAGTTTTTTGGATTCTCCGGTTTTTTGCACAACCCTATTCAACTTTTCTCTTAGTTATTTTGAAATGGAAAGCTAGAAAAATACAAAATTCATTTCTAAATGAAAAAATAAAGATCGTAAATCCTTGAAATGTTACACAATAGTATTTATATATATATATATATGTATGTATATATATGTATGTATATGGAGCCTAAGCCTATTTGGAAATTATACAAGACAAATCATTCAATCTAATTACAAAATTAATTATTTCCTAATATGATGGGCATAATTATCTTTTAACGTGATGAAATATATATGGTTAACATCCCTTTCAAAATTAAGTTGGATCTATGGAGACCAACTTGATTTTGAAAAATAAGATGTTGAAACGAACTAAAGGAAAAAGCTTGGTAAAGATACCGACTAGGTGGTTAATAAAGGATATCGGATGCATATGCAGGTGACCAACTTCTAAATGATAGCGAATAAAGTGAAAATCAATCTCAATATGCTTGTTATGCTCACGAAACACATCATTATGAGCAATTTGGATAAGAATTTGATTGTCACAATAAAATGGTGTTGGAGAGGTAATTGAAACTCCTAGATCTTGGAATAACCAGCTTAGCTATAAGAGTTTAGCGGTAGTGTTAGCAAGAGCATGATATTATGCTTCAGTGCTAGACCAAACCACAACGGATTATTTTTTGCTTCATTAAGAGATCAAAGAGTATCTTAAGAAGATGCAGGAACCAGTAGTGGAGGAACAATCAACAAGATTACTTGTCTAATCAGAATATGAATAGACACGAAGGTCAAAAAAGGATTGTGCAGAAAAATGAAAGCTATGAAAAAGAGTTCCTTTAATACAGTGCAAGATGCGGAGCACTATAGCATAGTGAGACGAACGAGGAGCAACCATAAATTGGCTAAGTAACGGAACTGCAAAAATAAAAGCAGGTCGAGTGACAATGTGATATACAAATTCACTAACCGAGTGACATGAGGAAGAAAAAAAAAACTTATGTGTCATAGAGCTTGGCATTGGTCTCAAGAGAAGTATCAACAGTCTTATTATCAATAAGGCGAGCTCATGCAAGTAACTCTGAAGCATACTTGACCTAACTGAGATGATACCCATTAGATGAAGAAACAATTTCAAGACCAAAAAAGTAACTAAGGAGAAAGGTATTTCATCTCAAAGCATTGTGCAAGAAAAAAAAATTGAATGCTTGAATACCTTCAATATCATCATCAATGATGATCATATCATCAACATAAAGAAGAAGAATAGTGGTTCTCCTAACAATTTTAAGACGAAACAATGCATGATTATAAAGGCTAGTTTGAAAACAAACCTCAATTAAGAGCAAAACGTTAAGAATCATGAATGAGGTGATTGTTTCGGGCCATAAAGAGCCTTTCATAGTTTGCATAATTCTTAGGGTGGATGAGAATAGCTAGGAGGCAGTTTCATATAAACTTCTTCAGTAAAATCACCATAAAAAATACATTTTTGACATCCATGTGAAAAAACTTCCATTGACATACAATAGCGAGATCAATAAAGGAACGAACAGAAGGCATGTGGGCAATTGGAGCAAAAACCTGCTCATAGCCAATGCTTACTTCTGGGTGAAGCCGTGAACAATAAAACGAGCCTTATAACGTTCAATAGTACCATTAGAATAAGTTTTTATCTTGTACATCCATTTCTAGTCAACAACATGTTTATCAGGAGATAAGTCAACCAGATCCCATGTATGGTTTTTAGTTAAGGCTTAATGTTCTTGAACCATAGCATCTTGCCAAGAAGGGTAAATATAAGTCTTGCAAAAGGAACGAGGTTCATGCAAAAAAGCAAGAGCATAATAATGATGAAATCTTTAAGATGAGTAGAGGGTTCACATACTCTAGTAGAGCATCGAGTACAATCAGTAGGAGCGTTGGTTCTGACATGACCAACATGCTCATCAATAACATCAAGAGAAGGTGTAGTTGAAGCATCAACATCACTATCAGTAGAAAAAAGCTCAATAAAGGAATTAGTGAAGAATTAGAGTACATATGGTATTTGGAAAGATAAGACATTAGAAAACATTTTTTGTTTCCAAAACATCACATGTTTGGAGATATGAAGACAATTGGAGATGGCATCATAACAACAAGCACCCTTGTGTTCAATTCCATAGCATAGAAAACAACACAAACAAGATCGAGATTGAAGTTTACTATGTTTATGAGGCTGGAGAAAAAGAAAGCATGTACTACCAAAAACACGAAGATGACTATAATCAGAAGAAAAATCATAACGATGCTCATTTAGAGAATGATATTTTAAAGCATATGAAAGAGTCCGGTTTATGGTGTAAATTGAGGTGAGAGTAGCTTCTTTCCAAAGTTGTTCAGGAAGACTAGTTGCAATTAACAAATCACGAACATAGTTCAGAATCTGTTGGCTTTTTTGCTCGACATGATCATTCTGCTGAGGCATTCCTGAACAAGATTACAGAGAAAAAGTTTCATGCTTTTGAAGATGGTCAAAAAAGCATTCATTTTTGTATTCTAAGGCATTATTAGACCAAATTTTTTTAAAGATTTTGGAAAATTGATTCTTAAGCATTTGAGAAAAGATTCGGTAGATATTAAAATTTTTAGAACATTTTGTAACAGATAGATCCATGTAGATTGAGAAAAATCATCTACAAAATAACAAAGTAGCAAGAGCCCCCTATAGTAGCTATAGAGGTAAGATCCTACACATCAGCATAGACAAGTTCAAAAGTAAGAGAATTACTGTTTTTAAAAGGAAGAGTTGTTTGCTTACCTAATTGACATGACATGCAATCAATTTTCATAGAAAAAATAGAACTTAAAAAACCATTTGAAATTAACAGTTGAAGACTGGGAGAGATGCATGACCTATTCGAGAATGTCATGACTCAATGGGAATGGCAGGAACATTATGATGAATAATAGTAACAACTTGGGGTGGAAAATAAAGATAAGATAATATGGATAGACATCCAATTTTACGGCATGTCCCTACGACTTAATGTGTCTGCGAATTCTACATAGTATGGAAAGAGAAAGAGAAAACAACAAAATATCCCAAATCACATAATTTACCAAAATATAAGAGATTTAAGGATAAGTGAGGTACAAGATAACAATCGATGGTGGTGAGATTAGATGTTATATATGACTTACTTGAAAAGTGGAACCACTAGTAGTATGAACTTTTGGCACATTATAAGCAAATGACTTAAAAGAGAAAACAAAGGAATCATATGTCATATGATTCAAGCCTAAAGGAATTACCCAAAGCATTTGGGGTAGTGAAAGTAGAATGAAATGAATTATGAGACAGAACCTGTTTAATAATGACTTTTCTTTTTTTTTTCTTTTTTGTAGAAAAGAAAAGTGGGCATCATGAAGGGGAGACTTAGCCATGACACGAAATAGAATGGTTGTAGGTCTTGAACGGAAATGAGCAAAATTATAACTTCTCGTATACTCATGATGAAAAGCCAAAGCCCAACGAAAAATATAATGAGGTTTAATGGTGAAAAACCAAAGTAAAGATAGAATCAAATTTGATGAAACTCAAATATTTGAGCCAGTATAAATCAATGATAGAAGATTAATAGACAAAATATTGTGTGAACACACAAACAGACTTTGCAAAGAATAAGATGTCAAAACCCAAAATAATGAATTGCTTATACACCACGAGGAGAAACTTGAAGCGCCAAAAGAAAAAAAAAATTATTTTTGTATGGATGCCCATGTGTGGGGTAAAATAACTATCAATGTCGACCTTTTTTTATTTTTATTTTTTTTATCTATCCATGTCTACAACATCACCAACCCAAAACCTAAAAGACTCATTATACCTTTCTTTTTTTCCATCTTTCTCTGTATGAGAAAAATGTAAGACTTTTTTCCATGGGTTATGGCTTTTTTCTTCTCTATTTTAATGTAATAATTAAAACAAATAAACAAAGTTATCATCCATGTGAAATTGTAAAACTTAGTAAAAATTTCATTTTAAAAGCATTATAAAAAGAAACGAGGTTCAAAGAGATCGCCAAACTTTATTTATTTATTTATTTATTTTTACTTTTTTTTTTTTTACCATCATAGAAAATCTGAGGTACAAATTGTATGGGCATGGATGAATAGAAATGGAGACTCATTGGATGTGGGTTTGGTATTATCAATGAAATTTTGAGAAGAGAGATAAAAGAAAAATATAAAAGTTCAAAAAAAGAAAAGCACTTCACCCCTACCTCTCACGGCCCTTGGTGAAAATTCCTCTCCCTAATTGAGGGAGGAGCCCTGATAAAATGAGGTAATGACACCATTTCACCAATGGCAATGTGAGATGAAGGATGTTGGCTGACAATTTATGGTTGGCAGAATGGAATGATCAGATAGATCGGCAAGAGTGGAGTCAAACATTAATAAGCAAAAAAAAAAAAAAAAATTTCCAACCATGTGAGAATATTTTGACGATTGAAAAAAAAAAAACTACTAAAGCCTGTATAGTTATGATACTAGGAAAGAATAAAGCCTGTAAAATTGTATTATTGTTGTCATTGAAATGTTATATAATATGTATAATTAGGCTATTATAAAATAACTAACAATTTTAAAATTTAAACCGTTATTAATAATAGATTATTAGTGACAAATTAATAACAATGTATATTATTTATGTATGTATTTATATATATACAGATGGAGATTATACAAAATAAATCAATCAATCTAATTACAAAATTAATTTTTTCCTAATATGATGGGTTTATTTATCTCTTAAAACTGGAAAATATACATGATTAACACTAGACTCTATTTTAACTATTAGTATTACTTACAAATAATCATTTGTTAAAACTTTAAGATGGAATGTGATATACTAATTCCACGTATTTTGTTTTCACTTTCCTACTCAAATAATAGAGGTTTCCAAAGTTAAAAATAATAATAATAGATGTTTCCAAATTCTAACTTCAATATGCATAGGCATACTACACGCGCACTCGTGGCAAATTGTCCTTCAGCCCAAAAAATAAAATGAAAGACTATATGCATTTGTTTTTTCAAACAGTATATTTGTCATTACAGCTGATAATCCATCGTTGGTGGATTTATGTAAGGTGTCCAAAATTAGGACCCAAACCCTTTGCTGTCATCTTTCCCTTTCATCGTCTTTATTCTTAACTTCTTCCAGAGCGAGAGACAGAGGACAGGGCATGGAAGAGGATCGCTTGGACTCAGTGCTGGTACCTCTGGGTCTGTTTGTTTTTGGAATATACCATGTTTGGCTCATCTTCGCAGTCCTCCAAACTCCCAGAAGAACAGTCATCGGCCTCAATGCCGAGTCTCGTCAACAATGGGTCTTCTCCATCATGACCGTTAGTCCCTCTTCTCTCTCTCTCTCTCTCTCTCTCTCTATATCTATCTTTTAGAATTTTATTTTTATTTTTTATTATTGTTGATTATGGCCATAAAACAACAAGGATTCCCATTTTCCCACAAGGCAGAACTCAAAAAGTTTACATGCTGCTTCATGCCAAAGTAGAGACCCCCTTTTGGAATTTTCCTTGTTTGGATGCAATTTTGGCATAATTGGGACAATATTTTCTTTTGAAGCCACCAAAAGGGTAGAAGAAAATTGTGGTAAAATGTTTTTTTTTTTATTTTTTTTTATTTTTTATAAAAAGGACCCTTTAAATATTATGTTTTTCTTGCGTTGTGAGCTAATGAAAATTCGAAATTGATTATTTCCTTTTGTTGGGGGAAACGTTTTAGTCATGTACCTGTTTTGTGAGACTAAGTAGAGAAGGAAAACTGTTTCACTATGAGGTAATTAAATTAATAATAAGTAATGAAATAAAATGAATTTCGGTTTCTGCATATCCTTCTTGTTGAAGCTTCTGAAACACAGGGTATGTCGTTAATGACAAGTTTAGAAAGTACAAACAGAGCAGAAATTTTTAATTTTGTAGTATATCACTGAAGGGTCTATGAGTTCTTTTTTTGGTTCTTCAACTTTTCTGGATGAGTTGATCCAGATGACCAGCTTTGTCGTAGTGATTACTATGTAATTATGAAAACTCTTTGACAATAACATCAATAATTACATTATCATGTCCTTCTATCTAAACAAATGTGATCATTGAAAATATTAGTGAAGCTATACAAAGAGAATGTGTATACTGTCTCAAATTTCTATTTGTGCTAATTTAATGATTACTAGATTGAAAATAACTAATGATCTTGACATGTAAACATGAGGCCAAAAGATATTAGTGTCCGTCTTTGACTGTAAGATTGATATGTGATATTGTTGAGAATGAAGGTGATTTTACATTACATCTTCAAGGGGGTTGTTTTAGCTGTGATCATAAGTGTAATTTGGATGAATTATCTACAACACAACATGTTGGATTGTGTCGAGTACATTTTGTCTCAAGGTAGTAATCGGATAATAAAATTTCCTTTTAACTTTTATGCTCCTTAGTTTTTTCCATCCATTTTCTCAGTGTGTGACTGTTGTTATCGTTACTAATTGAAATGTTCCGGTATTCATTTAACTTCAGATCATTATTTTCAGGACCCTCTGAAGAATGGCGTTTTGGCTGTTCAGACAATACGAAATAACATAATGGCATCGACACTTTTAGCAACAACAGCAATCACTCTTAGTTCACTGATTGGTGTATTTGTAAGCAGCACAGGGAACTCCGGCAACACGGCATCAAAATTAATATATGGCAATAAGAGTCTTACTCTCTCTTTAATCAAGTACTTCTGCATCTTGCTGTGCTTCCTTGTTGCATTTCTTTGCAATGTGCAGTCTATAAGATATTACGCCCATGTAAGTTTCTTGGCAACTGTCCCTACATGGCAAGGAAAAAGAGAGTCGATTGAGTATGTTGCAAGAAATTTGAATAGAGGAAGCTTATTTTGGTCCTTCGGATTGCGAGCATTTTAC
Organism: Ochetophila trinervis; assembly: GCA_003254975.1. NCBI lineage: Eukaryota > Viridiplantae > Streptophyta > Magnoliopsida > Rosales > Rhamnaceae > Ochetophila > Ochetophila trinervis. The sequence continues at coordinate 179,216 of QANX01004485.1, read as the reverse complement.
CTCTCATTCCCTCTCTTCCTCTGGATATTTGGTCCTATACCTATGTTTGTATGCTCCATCTTTATGTTATTTATTCTCTATTTCTTGGACACAACAACCAGCTTGACAAGACAACTTCACAGTTACTCAATTAAAGAGGGTGTGAGAACCGGTGATGTGGAATCAATTGGTCAAATGAATGTGAGTGCTGCTTAAAATTGAATAATTTGTGATATACATTGTAATTAACTATGGGATTGAGTCAAAATATTCAGATTTATGCGTCTTGTTAGAACATTAATAGGACTGTGAATCATGATTGTTATGTTTTAGTAAACATTAGGTATGGTGCGCTGTATTTTATTAACATCTATTATATTGTATTTGTATTGTATTAACATCTATTTTGTACGGCGTTAGTGCAAAATTGTATTAATCTATATTATCATTATAGTGTGTTTGGCTCAAAGTCCTACTATACGAATTATTAAAAAATAAACAAAATTAAATTTATGTTGTTATTTACTAATTAAATAAATTAAAAAAAGGATTTCGTAGTACTATAATTTTTTTTATAAAAAGTACATGTTTGTTTCCAATGTTGGAAAAGCAAAAGTGAAAAAGGACAAATGTTATTTGGAAAAGAGGAAAAAACTGCCACATGTATGTTGCGGCAAAGGAAAAAAAAATAATAATATTTTTTTAAAAGCAAAAAATAAAAATAAAAATACAGGGCTATGAAGCTTCCAATTTGTTAGCAGAGTGATTAATAATAGTTTTACTATCAATTTTGATTGTTATACAACAATGGTACATTTCTCCTGAATGCATGCATTCTACTACAGTATTATAATTACAAATATTTCCACCGGTAGACATTTTTTGGCTGTCTAGATGATCACTATGAATTGCGTTATCAAGACAGATAATTTTGCAATTGCATGGATGATGGTAAACTGTACAGTTTGATCAAGACCTCCCAAAAAAAAAAAAATACAGTTGATCAATGAGATATGGAGTATATGTGCCTTGTTTTGCAAGTACATGCTTTAAAGTATTAACTTATGAAACTTCTATGATTTTATTGTATGCTGGTACATTTAGTTCATTAGGTTTTCATAAATTTCTAGATGGTATTGTTTGCTGCTGCTGACCAAATTTCATTTGTTCATATCTACTTGAGCAAAACCTTGCCAATCTTTCTGTTCCACAAATCTAATGATTTGCCTTTAGCTTTGTCCTCCATTCCCTGGGTATGCTTCACTGCCCTAGACTTCAGAATCGCTATGCAGATCTACGTGTTCCGTCAAATGTTTTCCACTTTCCGTTATAGGAGTATCATAAACCACCAGAAGCCTCTCTGATTGAGTTTTCCCCCAACGAAGGTCTACAACACAACCCAGTGAAACTGGAAAATGGGAGGCACACATTGCATCTTCCTCCAAATAGATAGACTCTCCCCAAGGACTAGTTACATAGAACCATTTCTTCACCAATTCTGGCTAGCAGCTTTTCTTCGTAGTAGTCAGCAAACTGGACTCAAAGCTAGGACAAGAGGCAAGGTAAAAAGACTTGAAAGTCTGCAAACAACATTTGACTTGGTGCATAAAAATTAAACTTGAGTAGGATTTCTGCTCTTTGGGTTGAATATTGGTCATCCCTCCTCATTTTGAAGAATTTCATTACATGTAACTGCTCAAACCTTATTCTCAAAACCCCCAAATCGTTTTACCTTCCTTTCTCAACCTAGCATAGCTTTGATTCAGCTTGTTGCTTTCTCATCCTAGCATAGCTTTGATTCAGCTCGTTGAATCCTACCAGAAAAGCTGTTAGCCTGAATTGTCAAGAGAAATGGTTTTATATAACGGGTCCTTGGAAAGTCTAAGTAGGAAGGAGCAACTTGCGCAATTTACTTCACCGGTATATACCTTCTCTTAGGGGTCAATTACTCGATCAAAGAGGCTTCTCGCAGTTAGCGGATAATCTGTCTCATCATGCTTCTCATGCAGTTTTGCTAATTTTCTCTCCTAAATTGGATGAAAAATTGATGGTATTGGCTCCTCATCCCCCACAATGAACTTTTCTACTTGCTTTTTCCAGCTATAAAACTTATACAATGGAAGTTCAAAAAGTCAGAGAAGAAAACCCCCCAAAAACAACCAAGAAAAATCTATGTTGTGTATAATCAAAAATCACTAACTCCAAAACTAATCAAAATCAACCAAACGACTTATAATAAGAACTAACAATTCGTCATTGACCAAACAAAGCATAAATCCGAAACCCTTTTACCTTTGCTAATGATGTCCTCCACGGCATCTACAAGAGCATCCTTCTCATGGATTCCAGATAAAGCTTCCCAAATTTTACTAGAGAAGCGGGTCTTACACCTCTACTTCTATAAACATATTAGTATATTAATATTGAGAAAAAAGTGAAAAAACAATTTCACTTTCTTTCTCAATGGTTTTTTAACATTCCTAACTCCATAATCTATAATCTACAAAAACATAGCCCCTTGATTATGTGAAAATTAACAGACTAAAATCACAAGACATTTGTAAGCTTGATTGCAGATTGCCTAAAAAAAAGTGACCAAAACAAATTCTGCACCATGAACATTACTTATCATTCACCATTTTCTTGTTAACAATATCCCTTGCAACATCCAGATCATCAATTTCCTCATCAGTCTCTTAATCGGATTCACTATAATCTGAAAATTCATCTGAATCGGATTCAATACAATCATTGTCTCTGGGATCACTATCGCTATGCAGTACTTCCCTCTTCCCACAGATTTTTTCAATCAATTCTTCATCTTTCTCATCATGCTTCCCTTGCAGCTTTGCTAACTTCCTCTCCAAAATTGCTTCAAAAATTGATGGTATTGCCTCGTCATCCCCATCAAAGTACTTGTCTACTCGCTTTTTCAGCTCTAAAACCAAATACAAATTGAAGTTAAAATATGCAAGGAAAAAAAAAATAAAAAATAAAAAGCCCAAAACTAATCAAATCCTACCTAAAAAAGCATGAATGTGAAAACCCAAAATGTCTACCTTTTCCACTGACGTCATCCTCAGAACCTTGGGGATCGAACTTGTCATGGCTTCCAGATGAGACCGATGTTCCGGACGAGTAGAAGCTGAGTCTGGTCCGAGTTGAGGCGGCGAGTGAGATGGATGAGAAAGTAGGAGGAGTTTTCGTAATGGTGGTGGGAAGATGGAGAAGGCAATTGCGCGCGCAGAGAGAAACATTTCTCAACAGAGATCCTCCTTTCATTGACAGGGGTTTTAGGAGAGAGATCGGTCTTTAGGGTTTAAACTGATTGAAATTTTCTGAAAAAAAAAAAATATATATATATATATTGAAATGGTCTAACAGACTATGTTTTTGATGCTTTAAAACTTTTGCCTGTTAGTGATATATTACTAATAAAATCTGCATGTACTGTTTTTTTATATTTAACAATTGCATTTTCTCTGTTTACCAAAAAAAAATTCATTTTCACTTATAAGAGCTGAAAAATAAAATAAAATTGAATGTTTTTAATTAAATTTTATCACATAAGTTATAGTGAATTCTTGACGACATTCAGTAATAACAAACAGTAAAAAAAATTTATTACATCATTTTGTACAATAACATAAATTAAGATCATATTTAGTATAATTTTTATTTTTGTTTTTGTTCTATTTTTTTTTAAAATATTTTTAAAAAAGCTATTTTTCATTGCTTTTGATTAAAAATGTTTTTGAAAGTCAAATGCACTTAAAAAATTATATGTAAAATCTGATTTTTACTTTTAAAAAATCATGTAAAATATAACCTGAATAGTTCATTAAATCGATATTATATATATATGGGGTTTTTTCTACATTGGGAAGATCATGGGAAGATCACCACTACTTGGTAGGAACAATCCACAATCACTTGTAATCTAATGAGTGAAAGTTTCATCTCTAAAAGAAAAAAATGACATTTATGCACTTTAAAATTTACTTTATCGGAAAAGGCACATTGTAATTAAATTTATTTTCCTAGCACTTTATTTATCAAAAAAAGTAAATTTTAGCACTCTTATGCCTTCTATTAAGAATAAATGTTCATTCACCTACTTTTTAAATTTAAAAAATATTGAAATCTTATTACGGCTGTGCCCTTTGAATTATCAAATCGCACACACTTTGCTCATTGTACTATTATAATTACACAAAACCCCATGAATTATGGAAAGATAGACATCAGTATCTCAAATCGCTAATTTTGTCAAATAAAATCATTTAAGGGTCATGTGTTTACCTTGTGACTTTCTATTTCAGTGGCAAAATAGTTAGAAAAAATTAATTTTTGCAATGGTATCCCCTGAATTACAAGATTGCTTGCACTATGCTCTGGTACTATCATAATTATAAGAAATTCCTTCAAACTATGAAATAATAGGCAACATCACTCCACAACCTTAATTCTGTTAAATAATGCTTCTTAAATGTTACGTGCTCATCACATGCCCTTATATTTTATGACCAAAGTATTCAAATATAATTTACAAAAGAAAGAGAAAAAAAGGCATTTGGACTAATTAAGTTCTGGTGGCCGTTGTGATTAATTAAATTATGATGTAGAAGAAATTTTGTTATGAATTTATGAAAGTGTTTTATTTTTCTTTCTGCTTAACTTATTGGAAAAATTGATCACGTTTGACATTTATTAACGTAAATGTATGTGTAATTCATGTGGATATAATCATGGGCTTCAAAATATAAGTTGTTATAAAAATTGTGATAATTTGATTAAATTGTTTTATACTTGTTGGTTATTGGTTGCGTGTAGTTCTAGAACCAAATTATTTATTTAAATTGATGAACTATCCCAAATTGTCCTTAGAGTTACATTGATCTTGAAGAGACAAAGCCAATTGGACAAGTTTAGCCATAAATGATGGTCAAAATTGTAAAATTCTGACGGATAAAAAACCGAATCACGTGATCCAATTCAGTAAAAACATATCAACTTGCAACATGTCTCAAGGTATGGAACGACCTTAACAGACATTTAACGAGCTTTATTTGACGAAATTAACAGCTGGGTGTTGATGCCTATTTTTTCATTATTTGATTGGATTTCATGCAATTATGATTGTACATAGAGCAAAATGCAAGCGATTAGTTAATTTAAGAGGGTCCCGCTATAAAAATTAATTTATCTCTGACTATTATGCTCAAAAAATAAAAGCTCACGTGATAAACATGTGACATTTAACGGATCAAAATTAATAATTTAGAGCATTGGGGCCTATTTTTTCATAAATCATGAAGATTTCGTGCAATTATAATAGTAGGACAAAAGCACAAAGCATGTACATTAATAAATATTTAACTTTTTTTGAAAAAAAAGAAAAGAAAAAGATTTTTTTACTAAGGGTTAATTGCAGTGACACCCTTTGAACTAATGCCTATCGCACTTTACCTTCAAAATTTTTGAATTAGACACTAATAGTATCCAATTTTTTTTGAAAACCTGCAAAACCACTCAATACATAATAACCTCGTTACTTTTGGATGTTAAATCTCAAATATCATAAACACGCCCTTATTTCTTGCAGATTAAAGAGTAGAAAAGTCATTCTAACTCCATTTATTTTCATCCTCACTAAATATACTCCTATGTTTGTCCCTCTGATAGACATTATGTTGTTGATACATATTAACTCTCTTTTGTAACTAATGTAACTACTTAGATATATGTCTTATCACTTTACAAAGCTTATCACTTGTGAAGCTTAATCCTGACTTCACTCCTCACATATAAATACAACTTTTACATATAATAAGAATCATCTCTTGAGCCTCATATATTTATTAAATCGTTCATGATATCAGAGCTTACTATCATGGCTCATTCTCAGGCAAGTGTTTCCTACCCAAAACTTCCATCATTGAATGAAGTTACTTTACCTAATTACAACTTTCCTTTCCAACTTGGAAGCAATAATTATATTTTGTGGAAGTCACAAATTGAACCAACTATAATTGGCAGCAATTTAGAAGGATTTATCAATGGAGATTTTCCTGAACCACCAAAGGAAGTTGCAGCAAAAGAAAGCAATAGCCAAACATCGGCCAATCCCAACTATCTTCTGTGGAGACGCTTAGTTAAAGCTCTTCTTGGATAGACGTTCTCATCAGTTTCACTAGAGGTACATACTCAAATTACAACATCAAAAACTTCATTTCAACTTTGGAATTTATAGGATAAACTTTTTGGGAATTAATCTAGAGCCAAGTTAATGCAGCTAAAATTATAGCTCCAATCCACAAAAAGGTTCACTCACCAAGATTGATTATTTGACAAAACTGAAAGACATTACAGATAACTTAACAATGGCAGGATATGTGGTAATCGATGATGATTTCATGATGCATGTTTTCTAAGAGCTACCAGTAGAGTACGATGCAATTATTACTGCCATAAACTCCAGCAAAGAATCATTGCAAATAGAGGAGGCTCAAGCTATCTCGTTAAGCCATGAAACCCGTGTCATTCAACAAAATGGACCTGAGATTATACTTGTTGCTCATGTATCTGATCGGACAAAAGGTGAAAATAATAATCACAATAGTCGACACTGGACTGAGTATGCGACAAACCGTGGCTCACGGACTTGGAAATAGTCGAGGAAGAGGCCACAGTGCATCTATAAACCGTGGTAAAGTATTCTATCAATTATGTGGTAGAAGAGGTCATATGAAACATATTTTTAACTGATTTTAACTGAGGAGGTCATACAACTCTTCAATCTGATTGGGGTGGAGAATAAAGACCCATACATAATATTTTAACTGATTTTGGAATTAATTTTCAATATCCTTGTCCCTATTCACATAATCAAAATGGAAAAATAGAAAAAAAAAAAAAAAACATCACCATATTACAGAAAATGCACTTTCTCTTATGGCACATAGTTCTATTCTTTTTTCTCACTGGTGGGATGCTTGTACCACAACCATATTTTTGATAAACAGGCTAACCACAAGAGTTTAAAAAAATAAATCTCCTTTTAAAAAATCTTTTGATTTTAATTATCTAAAAAATTTCGGTTGTGAATGTTTTTCTTTCATTAGGCCTTATCAAAGAACTAAATATTTCTACCATTCTTAACCATGTGTGTTTCTTGGTTACATTTCATCAATTCACAAAGGATACAAGTGCATGAGTTTACAAAGTGGCCGAATATATGTAACACCAAATGTTCTTTTTAATGAACAAAAATTTCCCTTTTGTGTTAAAAAGAGTCAGGGTCCCAGTCTACAATAAATTTTCTCATCTTCACTCCGCTAACTATTTCTTCTACAAAACAAAATGTGAATGACACAACAACTCCTTCATTAGATAAGTCTCAATATATCCAAACTCCTCAACCCACTGGAAGCATATTAACGTCACCTTCTCCACCTCTTACCTGAGCTAGTGCCCCCACTGCCCAAATTAACTACTAGAAAATAGGGTAAAAAACAACAGTGAAAAACCGACGTCTTAAGTGTTTACACGACGGACATAAACCGTCGTCTAATTAAGCGTCGTCGATAGTCATAAAACATAGACGACATTTAAAAACCGAAGTCTAAAACATTATTACGACGGACCACACCGTCGTCTAAAACCATGCCGAAGCCACGTGGTCGCCACGCAGCAAATATATAGACGACGGTTTTTATATATAAACCGTCGTCTATACTAAACATAAACGACAGTTTCTACATAAAAACCATCGTTTATGTTTTTTTTTCAGCGGCTTTTAAATCAATTTATACAAAATTATATTAAATATTAAATAATTACAAAACTCTTATACAAAATTACTAATTAAACCAAAACTCTCATATACAATTTTTCACACAAAATGTGCACAATATATGCACGGGTAGTTCATACATATCATCAAGTTTAATACATATCATCGGGTTTCATACATATCATCGGGTTTAATATATATCACCGGATAGTTTATACAATTTTTGATTATATACATAATATACAAATTAACAACCAACTTCTCAAATACATTCAATATTCAAACAAACTAATGTATTATATTCAATATTCAAACTTTCTAATGAACGAGTTAGGCCCGTCATATACAAATTAACAACCAGATAAACACAATATATTCAATATTCAAACTTTTCAATGCACAGATTCAAACATTTTCACGGTATAATGTATTCACAATTTGTTAAAAACAATTTAAATAGATTGCTAAGTACTAACCTTAAATTTTTAGGTTAAAAATCACAAATATTCTATGAAATGAAGAAGTAATCCGACTACAATGGAGAAGAGGAGGAACGGCGACCACAATAGAGAAGAGGAGGAACAGCAGCTGGTGCTTTAGAGTTTTTAAAGAAGTGATGGAAAATGAGCGAGGAATATGCATGTAAAGAACAAAACACGGAGTTAAAAACGACGGACAAAAGCTAAGCCTGTTGTCATTACCAAGATAACAAGGCTACAAAACATCGTCGTTTTGATAAAAACGACGGGTCCAAAGCCAAGCCGTTGTTTTTTTTTTCATGAAGGGGAAAAAACGTCGAACCTCAGTTAGACCCGTCGTTTTTACCCAGATAACAAGACGGTTTTGTAATGGAACCGTCGTGTTTTTTTTTTTTTACCAGGAAGAGGTAAAAATGTCAATTTGTAATGGAATCGTCGTTTTTACCTAGATAATACGACAGTTTTGTAATGGAACAGTCGTTTTTACTCTAAATGGCACCATTTTGTGTAAACACGACGGTTTTGTCTACGGAATTAAACCAAAGGCCGGTATATCCAAAAAGAAAGCACTAATTTGCACAACAGACACATAGACATAATAAAAACCTCTCATGGTTATTCAAGCACTTATGTGTCCCCAATGGGTTTAAGCCATGCAAGACGAAATTAAGGCACTGTCATGTAATAAAATATTTTTTTTTGATAGAGTCATGTAATAAAATATGGACACTATATGGACACTAGTACCAACTACTCCTAACATGAATGTACTTAGCAACAAATTGGGTTTCAGGATAAATAAAAAATAAAAAAAAACCATGATGGAACAGTTCAACGATATAGGGTGAGATTAGTGGCCAAGGGTTANCGTTGTTTTTTTTTTCATGAAGGGGAAAAAACGTCGAGCCTCAGTTAGACCCGTCGTTTTTACCCAGATAACAAGACGGTTTTGTAATGGAACCGTCGTGTTTTTTTTTTTTTTACCAGGAAGAGGTAAAAATGTCAATTTGTAATGGAACCGTCGTTTTTACCTAGATAATACGACAGTTTTGTAATGGAACAGTCGTTTTTACTCTAAATGGCACCATTTTGTATAAACACGACGGTTTTGTCTACGGAATTAAACCAAAGGCCGGTATATCCAAAAAGAAAGCACTAATTTGCACAACAGACACATAGACATAATAAAAACCTCTCATGGTTATTCAAGCACTTATGTGTCCCCAATGGGTTTAAGCCATGCAAGACGAAATTAAGGCACTGTCATGTAATAAAATATTTTTTTTTGATAGAGTCATGTAATAAAATATGGACACTATATGGACACTAGTACCAACTACTCCTAACATGAATGTACTTAGCAACAAATTGGGTTTCAGGATAAAAAAAAAATAAAAAAAAAACCATGATGGAACAGTTCAACGATATAGGATGAGATTAGTGGCCAAGGGTTATCATCAAATAGTCGGAATTGACTAAAAAGATACATTCAATCATGTAATCAAACATACAACTATCTGAGTTGTTCTCTCTCTTGCTACCTCTCGAGGTTGGTCCATACAACATATTGACATCAATAATGCTTTTTTGAATGGTTTCTTATAGGAAAAGTTTACATGAGATAACCAGAATGAGTCATAGATCAAGCTCATCTAGATTGTATTTGCAAACTCCATCGTTCTATTTATAGTCTAAAACAAGCACCACATATATGGTTTGATCAACTCAAGAACCAATTGTATAAATGGGGATTCAAAAATTTCAAGGTAGACACATCTCTTTCCACTCTTTAAACTGCTTTCGGTTTCCTATGGGTTCTTATGTATGTGGACAATATTCTGATAACAGATTCATCTTTCAATTAACTTGGTGACCAGATTCATCACTCAACATGATAATTCTTTCTCATTAAAATTATAGGCTTGTTATCTTACTTCTTGGAAATTGTGGTCTTAAAGGGAAAATACAGGTCTCAATCTCTCACAAACCAAGTATATAGAGAACTTATTGGTTCAAATAGATAGGTCTACTAGCAGTACTAGTCCCACGTAGTAAGCATCAATACCCAATTAAGCAAGAGAATCGGTCAACCATTCAAAAATAAACTACTTTCTAGCAGCACCATAGGAGCTTTGCAATACTTTACAATTACAAGACTGGAAATCACCTTCGTAGTCAACAAATTAAGCCAGTACATGCATGCCCCTACTGACACTTATTGGGCTGCCTGCAAAAGGATTCTAAGATATTTGCAAGGCGTAAAACATCTTGGACTTCAATTGCATTCCAATTCTCAACCAATTCTTTACAGGTATACAGATGATGACTGGGCATCGGATGTCAAAGATCAATGCTCCACTAGAAGCTACTGCATTTTTCTTGGAGAAGGTTTGGTCTCATGGTCATAAAAAAAAACAATATGTTTTGGCAGGCTCTAGCACAGAATTTGAATACAGATCTTTTGCTCATGGTGCTACATAATTACTTTGGATCTTATACTTGCTGAATGATTTACAAATCTAGTTGAAAAATATTCATATTTTGTGGTGTGAGCTGTAAATCCTATCTAGCATCAACAAACAAAACACATTGAAATAGATGTTCATTTTGTCCAAGACCTGGTCCTACAAAAATGAATGGTTGTCCAATATGTTACAAATGTTCATCAGATTGTCGATATTCTCACCAAGGTTCTTCCCACAGCTCAGTTCCTATATCTTCGATCCAAGCTCAATCTAAAAGACTCCCCGTTTTGCTTGCGGAGGGATGATAAACATTAAGTTGTTAGGATACATATCAAAACTCTGTTGTAACTGATGTAACTACTTAGATATATATCTTATCATTTTACAAAGCTTATCACATGTGAAGCTTAATCTTGACTTCACTCCTCATGTATAAATACAGATTTTCCATACAATAAAAATCATCTCTTGAGCCTCATATATTTATTAAATCATTCACCCTCCCTCATTCTCCTCTTATTATTTGTCTAATTCTATTCAAACAACCAGAAGAAGAAGAAAAAAATGATTTCTTTCTATTACAGAGTATGTAACATATCACAAATATAAAGCATGAAAATTTAAATAAATATGAAATATAAGCATTAAATGAATTATCCCAACCAATTACATATATAATATGTTAATATATATCTATATGTATATATGTATTTAAATTTAAGGAAGGAGAATTGAAGAAAAATCAATTTGGTGCTTTCGAGAAGGAGAAGAATAAGAAAGAGTATTACTAGGCAAGCATTACTCAATTAGATTTCAAAATAAGGATTGAACTCCAGCCCCTCCCAAAAAAAAGAAAAAAAGAAGAAGAAGCAAAATCCCATTCCCAGCAAAAACCCATTCACATAACCTAATCCTAGCAAAAAGCCATATATTAATTGCAACTCAACTAACCACCATTAGGAAATAAAAAAAAAATTAAAAAATTAAACATTGATGTTGGATGCTTCTTTTTCTTCTAGGTTTCATTGGATTCAGAATACTTCATTTAAGAAAACCTAAGAGTTGGTTTCAATCAACAACTTGTTTTGAAAAAAGTCAAATATTTCTATACAAAAGGTTAAGCTCAAAAACAAAAATAGAGTATAAGAGTTCAACTTTTCAAAGTATTATTGATCAAAATGTTCGAAATTCACTAATTAAAGAAAATCATAACTCATTTTCAGTCAAAGAACCTTTCTACAAGGTTTTTTAGGATTATTGATAAAACTTAGTACATCAGTTAGTCTTGCAGATATGCAACAATAATTAAAAATTTAAAGAACAATGTACCATATAACTCAAGCATTAGATTTGATCAAAACATAATATAATTTCCAGAATTGATTAACCATGTATATACTCATAATTTGTTTTAGATTTTTTATCAATATATGCATTAGGGATCAAATCAAAACTCTATATCCAAAATTTCGACCACATAATCAAACCCAATTAGTTTTAATCAAAAATAGGAATCTACATCTTCAGGAAAAATTGCTTATTAGGGACCATATAAATGATCATTCAAAAAATATCAACATTCTAAACACAATTTTTGATTCAGACAAAAAGAAGATTTTCTAATCCACCAAGGATTTCTTTTGCTATCATCTATGCAGCCTCGATAAAAAGAAACTAGAGATTAAAAATATATAATATTAGATAGCACATTTACATTTATCAACATATAAATAAAAAGATGTAAAAATAATAGAAGTAAATGATCAAAGTCGATAGAACTTGATGGAATGCATTTGGATCTTATGTGAAATCTCAACTTTATTGGACAATTAAGCAAAACAGGACAATGACCATGGCAATGGAAGTTACTTTGAACTCTATATGGTGATCTTCTGCGGTTTTCCATCTATCCTTTTCTTTTTCTAGAAATTGGTCTTTTCATTTTATTTGTTGGAGCTGGTTTTTCTTTAATTTTCCCTCTTTATCTTGTCACATAGATGGAATGGAATATTGAAAAAATGTCATATTTACAAGATGCTCTTAAGGCATTAGATCTGCAACCAAAAACTCAAGGGGTTCACCTAGTCTCTGAAAGGGTTTTGGTTGGAAAACTCCACAATGCAAGACCTTTCATGAGAAACATTATGGAGGAAATTACTAGTAAAACTTGGAGAACTATAGCATAAGTAAATGTTGAGAAAATTGTTTTTCTTTATAAATAACGAAGAAAGAGATCGGTTTTCACGAGGAGGTTGTGGTCTCTCAATGGAGCTCATATTATACTAAACGAATGGGATTCTATACAGAGTTTGGAGGAGATTTCTTTTGCAAATTCTATATTTATGATGCAGATTCATGGACTACCTCTAGCCCTGATTCATTAAAGAACTGTCAAAAGGATCGAAGGTCCATTTGAATATGGTAACCCAAAGATGTGTAATCCAAAATAGATATCTACATTTTAAAGTGGACTTAGAGGTTAACAATCCTTTACCAAGAGGATTTTTTTATGAGACGACGGAACTTATGATTATGGATACAATTTAAGTTGAAAGATTGCCAGATTTTTGTTTCAAATGAGACCATTTAGATCATTTTACTGGTAAGTGCAGCTATGGAAAAACGGCGATCATTGCATATATTAATGGTATTTTTGCTCAATTTTATGGGTCATGGCTTAAGGTGGAAAACCAAAAATCTCTCTTGTTTGTGAACACAATAGAGTTGGAGGAGGTGTACAAAGAAAATTTCAAAGCAAAAGTTGGTGGGAGTATTCAAGCACTTAGTTCGAAAGATGATAGGTTGGAAAACGAGCTGACAAGTAGTGTGCATAATTATGAGTTGTTGACAACTGAATGAGAGGAAGGAAGAATGATACTCAATCTGAATTCTCTAGAGATGCACCCTGAAATTAGGGTCCTGAATCTATTTCTAAAACATAAAGACTTGGGGATTAAGCTAGACCTGCCAGCGGCGGTGCTTAGAAGGGTGAGAGATTTAAATTTTGATATCCCAATATTAGCCAACTAGGCTTCTGAAATAATACAGGCATAGTTGACTATAGCTCGTGTGAAATAAAGAGTCTAGAAAAAGCTGGTAAAGATATCTTGGAAGTTATAGGGCTAAGCCCATATGGAATTTTACTAGCCATATAGTACTAAGGCCTTAAGTATAGTGGGACCCAATATGGGTAAGAGGGTTGCACCCAACTTGTTGGAGAGCCCTATTCATAAAGCTCCAAAACTTACTTTAGGGCTTAACTTTGGAGATGTTCATAAAGAGGCTCGAGAGATAATAGATATCGACCCATTGTGTTAGAGGATGAAAGGATAAGTTTATTTTTAATTGGATACTTTAAAAAATGAGTCTTTTTCAAATACCCTAGAAGCTTCTCGAAGTAAATATACTAGGAATGAAAAGTTATAGTTTAGTAGCAAGCGAAATATTCAAGAAGAAGGACGAAGAACTAAGTCTTGGTCATAAAAGCGGTAAGCAAGACAGCATGCAAGATGAAATCACGAGACCTTGGGTAATTCAGGTATGGTTGATGAAAGCCAATCAAGTTTTTAATTAGGCCGAAGAGGCGGGCCTATACAAGCCTTTTTGCAACTTATCTCTCTTGGAATTGCAAAGGAATGGCTAGACATGGGAGTTTCAGTGTCCTTAAAAGCTTGGTTCGCAGGTTCAATCATTCTTCTATTTTTGTTATCTGAGACAAAATTTGGAAAAATAAGAATGGAAGAATTGAGAAGGAAGTTTAGATATGTAAATCTATAAGTCGTGGAGGCTCGGGGAACCGTAGGGGGAGTTTCTTTCCTTTGGACTTCTGAGATTCTGTTGAGTTTTTTTTGGAAAACTGATAGCGATATTGGTTGTGAGGTTCAATGTGCTGATTTTGTTTGCATGTTACGGTACTCCATAGTTAGGGGAAAATAGCAATTATCAGTAAAGATTGAAGGTTGAGGTTGGGAAACATAAAAAGTCTTAGATGATTTTTGGGGATCTCAATGAAATTGTCAACGATAGGGAGAAGTGGGAAGGAAAAAGCATATGGAAGAGAATGTTATTTTTTGAAAAAGTTCATGGATGAGTTAGGGGCCATTGATTTGGGTTTCAAAGGTTATCGTTTTACATGGGATAATGGCTATAGTGGTGCAGTTTTGATAAAGAATGGATTGGATTGTACCATTGCTGACAGAGATTTGGTTAATTTTTACCAAGCTGGGTGTCGAAAAGTGACAATCAAAACTTGAACAAGGCTCACCATGATCTACTCACTCGATCATTTTCCATTTGCCAATATCTATAC
Source organism: Ochetophila trinervis (assembly GCA_003254975.1). Classification (NCBI taxonomy): domain Eukaryota; kingdom Viridiplantae; phylum Streptophyta; class Magnoliopsida; order Rosales; family Rhamnaceae; genus Ochetophila; species Ochetophila trinervis. The sequence goes on along the minus strand of QANX01004485.1, from coordinate 164,189 downwards.
AGAATTTATGTAAACTTGTTGATATGCTCACTCAGCCATTTTTCAATTGCCGAGATCGATGGACAATTTTTGTTACTGTTTGGCAGAGTTAAGATTTCCAGATGATTACTCCTCAAATTTTAGAAAAATTATGAGAATGGAGGACTTGAAGTTGGTAGAGATGAAGTCTCATGCTAATCACACATTGATGCAGCAACTATTGCCTCTTTCTATACAACCAATGCTTCTTAAAAATATGTAAGTTACAACTGCAAGATTTTATTTTTCTTTAATTCAATATGTAAAAATTCTATCGATATTGCATCCCTGAATGCTGTAGGGAGTGATCTTGTAAAAACTTTGTGCTTGATGGGGAAGTTTTTTCCACCATCTTTTATCAATGTAATGGTCCATTTAACTGTGTACATTGAACGAGAAGTTAGACTATGTGGACCAGTATATTTTAGATGGATGTACCAATTCGAGAGATACATGGAATTATTGAAGAGTTATGTTTGCAACAAAAATTGCCCAGAAGGTTGCATTGCTGGAGTTATATTGCTGAAAAAACAATTGAGCTTTGTAGTGAGTACTAAAGATGGTTATATGCAATTGGAAACTTTATTGGCAAATATCAAAATCTTAATGATAAGGATGATGTATGTGCCCTTTAAAGGTGGAAAGATGCAATTAATTGATCAAAAGCTTTAGGATCAAGTTCATATTTGTGTACATTCAAATGTGCCAGAGGTGGAGCCATAGAGGAGGTATGAAGTTTTATTATCATTGCACTATCTATTGCATGCACTCACATATGTATTTAAGTCAATTTTTTTATATATATACTGGCAGTTTTTATTTGGAAGCATTAAAAGCAGATAAAAAATAGAGGAAAGATAGCAAAATGGATTCAAGACGAACACACCCGCACATTTATGTATTGGCTGCATAATAAGGTATGCAATCATATTTGCAATGTTAAAAATGGATAATTTATTTACTACTTTCAATTTGCTAATTACATTCAATTGATGTTAATAGATGGACGCCAAGCAATGTCAAATAAATTGTATTGTGAATGAAACTTTGAGATTGATTGCACAAGGTCCTCAATGAATGGTAACTAAGCATGAAGGTTATGTCATTAAAATGGTTCATTTCAACACAGTGGAAAGGGATAATAAACGCGTCGAACAAAACAATGGAGTCAAGATAGTTGCTCAAGGTCTACATTATGCAACTGCAAAGGACAACAATCATATTTTAGCAAATATGACTTACTATGGTAAAGTAAGAGAAATTTGGGATGTCAATTATAATAGTTTCCATGTCACTGTTTTCATGTGTGATTAGGTTAACAGCAGTACTAGCGTGAAAACTGATGATTTAGGTTTTTCATGTTTCAATGATTGATTCATTATGGCCTCACAAAAGCAACAAGTATTTTATGTTGAGGATCAACTTTATCCACGTTAGTCAGTAGTATTAGCTCCACCACAATAAGTATTTTATGTTGAGGATCAACGATCGAGCCTGCGATGCTCGGTATTTTTTATTAAAAGGGTTAAAATCGTGATGCAAAATTTTTAGCAACGAATTTGCGTCGCCAGTACCACGTGAGTCTACTACATAAAGTGTCGCTAAAAGCCTTTAACGATGCTCTGCATAACCAATTGAAGTTTTATATTTGAATCGGTGATGCACAGCGTAGCTAAAGGCTTTAGTGACCCCATGCGTCACCATGCTTTATAAATAGGCGACGCCAAGTGTTGCTAAAATTATTTTTAGCGACAGATGCATCGCTAATGTGCCAAATTTATGGCGGGATTAATTCTCATCAACCCTCATTTTCCTATTCCCCCCCCCTCCGAAACTCGAAATAAACTGTATCATTTGCCAAAAAATTTCCCTTATCTTCCTCTCAAACTCAACCTCCACGCCGACGCCAAAACTTCCTTGCTTATCCTATTTTTGCACTCATCGTTTTCCTCTTCCACGCTGCCGGACCCATTGCCCATCCTCTTTCTCGCCACTGTCGCCGAGACACACAACCGAGCATTTATCCTCCTCCACGCCCCCAAGCGAGGCATTTTCTTCCTCCACGACACAGCAGAGCCTTACTCTTCAATGTGAGTTATTTTCTAACTTTTATGAATTTCCAATGTGTTGCTCAAATTCTAGAATGCTAGTAATGTCAATATTTTAGAATGCTAAAATAGGCAAGAAAATATCGGATATATGTGTAGGAAATAATGTTCATGCTATAAACATTGTTTTTGTAGGAAATAATGTGCCAAATTTATGGCGGGATTAATTCTCATCAACCCTCATTTTCCTATTCCCCCCCCCCCCTCCGAAACTCGAAATAAACTGTATCATTTGCCAAAAAATTTCCCTTATCTTCCTCTCAAACTCAACCTCCACGCCGATGCCAAAACTTCCTTGCTTATCCTATTTTTGCACTCATCGTTTTCCTCTTCCACGCTGCCGGACCCATTGCCCATCCTCTTTCTCGCCACTGTCGCCGAGACACACAACCGAGCATTTATCCTCCTCCACGCCCCCAAGCGAGGCATTTTCTTCCTCCACGACACAGCAGAGCCTTACTCTTCAATGTGAGTTATTTTCTAACTTTTATGAATTTCCAATGTGTTGCTCAAATTCTAGAATGCTAGTAATGTCAATATTTTAGAATGCTAAAATAGGCGAGAAAATATTGGATATATGTGTAGGAAATAATGTTCATGCTATAAACATTGTTTTTGTAGGAAATAATGTTCATGCTACATACGTGTCGGTTTAAATTTTATAGGGACTCACATATGTTATCTTCAAATAAATTTTTATGTGTCAGTTTAAATTTTTAAATAACTCACATATGTGTCGGAAATAATGTTCATGCTATAATGTTCATGCAAGTTGGCTGGTCATAATTTTTATGTTATGCTAAAACGTTGATTTTATAGGAAATAATATAATTTTTATGGTCATGCTAAAACGTTATTTTTATAGGAAATAATATAATTTTTATGTTCATTCTAAAATGTTGTTTTATAGAAAATAATATAATTTTTATGTTCATGCTAAAACGTTGTTTTTTATAGAAAATAATATAAATCCAACTCAAATATATATATGGATACATGTGTTCTTTTAAATTAATAATTATTTCATATATGTTATTTTCCAACTCAAATAAAATTAATTTACACAATTTTACTAACAAATATAAGTAATAGGCTACGCATTGAAATCATGACCGTTTAAAAATGCATAAAAATTATTGTTGTTAGGGTCATTTGAAAAGTATACAAAGTTTAATTAAAATTATAAGTCATGAAAGGCTATGTCTTTGTGATTCTGTTGTGTGTTGAAAACTAATGGCTCCACATGAGGATATTGTTCTTCCTCCAGATGAGCATTCATCCTCTAATGATGCTACCAGCCCTAGTGTTCTAATCCCTAAGTAGAAAGATCAAGGACCTACAATGTTGCAAGGATTTAGAAAGGAGGTTGCAGGCGATGCGGAGCAATTGCAGTTACAATACAATGAGAATGGAGCTCCCCTAAACAAGGTCGTTGTGCGTATGAACAACTTGGAGGGCTCACTTACTCGTTCCACAATAACGAGTTCCATTAAAAGTTGGCATGATTCGTCTCCTACATTGAAAGAAAATATATGGTGTACAATCAAGGTATTCCATAATGAAATCTATCTTCTTTCTATAACCTAAATCCAAAATAATTATTCTTTTATTTATTAAATATTGGAAATATTTTATAGGAAAATTCAGCCAAGGATGACTCGAGGAAAGAGCAAACTCTTAGAGATTATGCTGAAAAATGGAAGAGGTTTAAGCATTGGTTATATGAGAGGTATATTAGCCCATACTTGGCAACAGTTGAGGCTATCAGGTACCCACATACTCACAAGTATTCCTTCATCACACAAGAACAGTGGAATACATTTATCAACCAAAGGCTTTGTGAAGATTTCAAGGTAAAAATATTATATCGTTTTGCATGTTTTCATTATGCATGTGTCAAATACTATATATAACTAAGCATAAAGTATATGATTTCAAAAATTACAAAACTTAAGTGCATCGATTTGCAAAAAGACAATGTAACAAATATCCTCATCGACTTGGCAGTAAGAGATATCCGCGGTTAGAGGTGGACTTGGTACGTACTATATATATATATATTAATTTTTTAGTTTTTTAATCTAAAATTAGTCGCATTTATATATATGTCTAAATTTGCAGCAAGCTGAAAGAGGCACCGCCGAATCAATCGAGTGCAAAGAGCTTTGGATACACACAAGAACCAAGAAAGATGGACTGGTAGACAACTAGAAAGTTGAGTCTATTGTCGAAAACATTGTGAGTTCTAAACCCCAAGTTAGTGGTCATATATTATTTTTTATATGTATTGTCTATAATTAATTCCAAAATGAAATTTGAAGAATGCTCTGAAGAAGAATGTCACTCAAGGCATTCTTGATGCCTCTCATTCGAATAATGTACTTACACAAGCCTTCGGGTCCGATGAGTATCATGGTCAGCTTTGAGAAAAAGGAAAAGGCTTCACGGTCAAGAATTATTTCAAAACACTATGGTGAAGCACAAAAAAAAAAGAATGAAGCCGATATAGATGCCAAGATCATACCCAAAATGCGAGAATAGAAAAATTGGAGCAGGTCTTGAGTAGTTTGTTTGATGTTGTCCAGAAGAAAGGAGTACTAGACAACATCAGCGATCTCGTCGCTGCAGACACCTACACATGGAGCAGGTCTTGAGGCAGATTCTCGCAATCCTCAAGTCGATGATGTTACCCATTTGAGAACTCAACTTGTTCCCCTTACATTAGCGGTTCCACCTAGTGATTTTACACATGTACAGCACGAGGTAGGTATACCATTATTAAATTCTTACTATATAATCATATTATTTATAGTTATAACTATTTGACATTTTTAACATGTGTTTCAAATTCAAGACATTCTATGTGAGTTTGCATAAGGAACAATATATAACATTGTGGCAATTGGCACTTTGACAGTGGGTAGTGCGGTTTGTCATTTTGTAGAATTAGGAATAGAGAATATTATAGTCTTTGTGGATGCAGTGATTGATCTGGCTACGTTGTTACATGTACAATCATTCAGCATGGTTTATGTATGGAAGGCAGAAGGGTCATTCATGGCGTGGCCTCGGCAATTTGTTATTCTGCCATCCGATAAGGTGTATAATAATTCATAAAATTGAAAAGTGTTTGCATTGATATATATTTTTTTTGTGATACTAACATGTATTTTATTTTGGTTGTAAGAATATGAAAAAAGAAAAATCTCAAAGGACAAACAGGTGGTTGCAACCGGATCAAATAGCTCACATAGGTTCCAGAGACCTACACCAATATCGGCCGAGTTGGTATATGTTGATGCTGATGTTGACGATGCCGGCTCATTAGAACTTGGCCCTGCACTGCTAGAATTGTTAAAGCAGATCGACCCTTATGACACTTATCAGTTGTGGTCGGCCTCCTTACGACCAACAATTATGGTCTAGGAAGTATGGATATCCATTTCGAAGAAAGATATCCAAAATTCTTGTTACATACAATAGTCGTAACAACCTTGCATTTTGCTCTACATAAGGTACGCAACTCTAACTTCATCGCATTCATTAGTCATAGTTTTATTACTATAGTTTTGTTACATACAATTAATTATGTTACTTGTAAATAATAATTAACTGCTTAGGCACTTACATTCCAACTGATGGGCGAACAACTAGAGAATTATTGTTTTATACTCCCTGATGATATTGTCAATGTAGAAAGGAATAACCCTAATGAGCGAGAACTGAAAATTTTGAAACAATGGAATGAAGCATCAAGGGTCAACTATGGTTTTTTTGGGTACTGGTCAAGGTACATAAGGTTTTCTAATAATATTATTATTATTTAAATTTTACTAATTATGTACGCATAAACATATATAATTTCAATTTGTTTATATATTTTTGTAGGTTTATTAGATGTTGGATGTTGTTGATCCATATATAACAGTCGCATGGTTTCATGATTCGCTTTTGGAGAATAACTGGGTGCGTATGATCGACTTCAAGAGTTTTTGGATAGGTAAGTCTGCATAATTAACTATATGGATGATTATTAATAAAATTTAATAATTAATATTTAAGGCTGATATTATTTGTGTTGATATATATATATATATATATATATTGTATGTGTAATGTACATATAAGATGTACTTTGTCTTGGAACCGTACATCCGACGAACAAAAAAAATAAGTACGAAAAGCTTAGATGACCAAAAACAAAGGTACATATTGGTATACATAAATATATATTCATATATCTAAATACACTTTTAATGTATATGGTTAAATGGTTACTTATCTATTTAATATAATGATTTAACATTTTTGTATAACTTAGAAGGTAAAACAGCCATGAAGTACTATATGCGGATATTATGTGATGATGATCATGCAGGATATCATAATAAATAATGTTATTCAAGAAAATTTAGCAAAGATGATAATAATTACTAACATTTTTACATTCAATCATATTTGATAATTATTAGTTGATACTTATTTGAACTACTTATTTAGTCTTATGTGCAGTTTCAAGATGTGACTTGGGCCCAGCAGTACGTATATAATTTTAGAACAGAATTTACAGCTGCTTTGCTCATATTTATAATTCCAAAGTAATATAGCATATTCCAATATATATGTATTTATTTATATACACTTTTAGGCGATGGAAAACAATATCGAATTTAATTATTGTATTTATGAAAGATATTAATGTATATGATTTTGTTGTATGCATTATTTTTATATATTTGCATTTTTTTCCCATTTGTATTTTTTTTATTAGTAATTTATTCTCATTTTTACTAAATTAATCATTTACAATAAATTATTCATTATTTTTATAAAAAATAATAAAATTTAAATTTGTTTAATTTTAAAATATTCAAATAAAATTTTAAGATATAATCGATTTATTGATATCCTAAATTATAACACTAAATTAATTTTTTATTAATTTAAACTATTAAAATATAAATTAAAAAAATTATTAAATTTGTCACTAAAATTCAATTTGAATTATTTAAGGATGTTTTTTAAAAGATTTGATATGACAAGTTTTGTTGCGGTTTTTAAAAAATAGCCTAAATAATTAGCGACTAATTTCGTCACTAATTTGTACATTTATTGGCGAAGTACTGCATCGCCAACTAGTGGTATTAGCGATGAAAAATGATTGCCAAAAACGACTACGATGCACTGCACCGTCAATTGTGGTGTTTTTTGCGACAAAAATTCTTTGCAAAAAACAGACAACTGCGACAATGTTTATATGTCACTGTTTTTTAAATTCGTAACACATTTTATCTATCGCGAATATTTTTCATTTTCAGTGGCAGTCGATTCTGCAACATAATAACTTTTATCGCAGTTTACAATTTGCAACGCTTTTTCTGTGTCTCATATTAGCATTTTTGTTGCAGTGACTATTCTCTTTTTAGTTTCATCTTTGATTTCTAGCCTTGAATCCCATATGGCGGAGATTGTTGTGTTAAACTAGGCTTCAGATGTTGCTGCAGATAACAAGTGGAACAATATTTACTGGTCTTTGGATGACCAGATGGCTGTGAAAGAGATAAACAAACATGGGAATCTTAAAGGATGGAATACTCCATATGGGATTTTGCAGATCAATGATAAGTTCGCTGCCTCAAACTGATTTCTTTTTTGGAACCATTGTTCTTCTAATAAGCTTGATGATGGGTAGCAAAACTCTCTCTCTAAGGGCTGTTCTTTTTTGCATTGATTGTTGTAATTTAGATTCAATCCTTTCTAATTTTATTAGCATTGTGCGATATGATGCCGTGGGTTTTTTTTTTTTTTTTTGATGAATTGGGTTGATTATGCGTTTGTTGCCTCCTTTTTTGGAGATTTTTTGTGCTATAATGCAAGCCTAATCACCAAAACGTAGACAGAACTTCATGACCTGAGAATTTGTTTTATCTTCAATAACTTTTCAAATACCATGCTTTTAAACGTGGTTCTCTGATAACTAATTAACATGTAAAGCATTGAACTTGGATTTTAACCAAGCATATCAAGTATCTTTTGGCCAAAAAACTCCAGGCCGTTCGGACTAATATAATTTTTTTTTTTAAATTAGAACTCTTTTATACTTCAATAAATCATATAAAAATTCACAACTTTTATTAATGGACAACTAACATATGAATAAAGTAATTTAAAATACACATTTATTAAAATAAAAAATTTCATCGTACAATTGTTAGAATAATAATGCTCATTATTCATAAATTAAATAATACATAAATATAAAGATGATATAAAATGTAGAATAAATGATAAAAATTATTGAAAAACCGTACAAAAATATTTATGTTTTTATTGCGCAGTCCACCGTGATTAAATTAATAATTTTTGCATCAAAAGTACAAAGAATAACACAAACTTAAAATATGCACAGTTCCCAAACACAAACATGTCCATTGTGCTTGATGTCTTGCTCACCTGAGATTAACTGGACTACTTTGGACCAATTAACTTTATTATTATTCCCATTAATTTTTACTTTTATCGTTAATATCAATTTTTTTTGTGAGATCTAATTTACATAAAATTTAATTATTCATTTTTCAAAAATATTATAATGTTTTTTCAGGATTTACAAAATTATTATTTTTATTGCTTCATTCACACTTTTTACATTTATATGAGTTACATCTCTTATAAATGTGCTAATTAAAAATTTTAAAAATCCGATTTTTAAATTATAATTAGTTCAATTCAAACTTTAAAATGTTCAAATATTATATTTCTTTATTTTTATTTTGGTTGGGTCCAACATTTTTAGATAGATAGAAAAAAAGGAAAAATAAAATTGGAAAATTTTTGGTTTGTAGTGAATAATAACTAAAGTATTATTATAAGTTTTCAGCAAAAAAAGAATTATTATAAGTGATAGAGTTGGGATCTGGAATTGTTGCCCTATTGGACTTTTGACCGGGAAAAATGCTTTTAAAAAACATTTTGAAAAACAAAAGAAAAATGTGAATAAAAATTGCAAAATGTTGAAAATGACGATAGTCCTTATTTAGGTAAACGTGTAATCAATCAAGAAAAGAAAAGGAAGGAAGCTGATTGGTGCTTTTCCATAGAAAAGCTGATTACCTCTTCTGACTTTTCTATCTTCATTTTTACTCTTTTTCCTTCTATAATCTCTTACTATTTTCCTTTTTTTCTTTTTTCTTTTTTCTTTTTTCTTTTTTGGGCCTCTCACAATTCACAACATTAAATTATATTAATATAAATATTCTTTTTTTAGGTGAAAATATTAATATAAATATTTGTTCCTACAATAAGTTTTTTTGCTGTTGTTGTAAATGTTCTTACAATATGCTTGCTGTGTACTTTTTTTCATCTGAATATTGTACATGTTTTTTGAAAAGTACTTACCACTGAAAGTGGTAGTTTATTTATTAGTAGAAAACGATTCAATTTTCACACATGAGATTTGAAAGTTAAATGTTTAAGTTTAGGTGGCTTACCTGTTTCCTACGCTGCAGTATTGATTTTAAAAATATAATGGAACTTATCTTGTAAACCATATTCTATTTTAAAAACAATGAAAAGTGTTCAACTTTTAATCAAACAAAATTTGTTTATTGCTCTGACTTAAAAAAAAAAAAAAAAAAACTCCTTCGCTTATTTCATTTTTAATCGATTTGTGATTTCTCTTCCTTCCATTTACATTATTCTAACATTTTTTTTTTCTAAACTTTTTTTGTTCCTATTTTTATTTTTATTTTTTTTGAACTTGGTAAATGATATAGACATCCAACGTACTTTTTTTTGAACGTATTTTTATATATTTTTTTTGAAGTGGAGTATTGCAGGGGAGAACAATTTAGGATAAACTGTCATTCATAAAGTAAAATAAATTTTATTAATAATTTATTATCAGCAATAATTTTATTATTAAAATAAATTATCAATGATAAAAATGTCATTAAAAATAATCACAGTATTCCCACCATAAAAATAATGTGTGTGTATATATATTTTTGCTACAAGGGTAATAAAGCTATAAGCTTTTGTGTTTTTTTTTTTTTTTTATCAAAAGCTATAAGCTGTTGTTGTATGTAAAAAAGATAAAAACAAAAGTGAGTTCTTTGTATTTTCGTATGCTCTTTTCCTTTTTCTGGTTCAAGATTTTGCAGTCTAAATTAAAAGCAAAATACTGTCCCAAATGTCAAAATAATGAAAGCAAAAAGCTTTTTATGCGGAATTCTTTCCTCAATAAAAGCAAAAAAAAAAAAAAAAAAACCTTTTTTATACCGCAATTTGCGGTGCAATGAGAGATTAACATAAAATCATATTATATATCTAAAAACATCATTGCATTTTGTTGCATCAAAGTATATGTTTTTTTGGGTCCACATTTTAGAATCTTCCACAATCACAGCCAATAAACTTAGCAAATTGTTGTTTAATGCTTATGAATTCTAGGGAACAAACATAGATAACCACCAAAAAACTACTTCATTATACAAAATAATTTGACTGATTTAGTATTTCCATGCAAACCTTCTACTTCGTTTTGCGTTCGATGTTCAAATTAATTACTGAAAAATCCCATAAAATAATTGTTAATTTTTTTAATAGCTTTTTCTAAAGGTGCAATCAATTCACTTGGTCACAAAATGAGTTCAGAAAAAAATGGTTCTATTTTGGAAAGGGAAAGAAAAACACACGCATATATACACATGTTGTGGATATTTTGGGCTGGTATATTGGTATAGGTCACATGAAAAGAATGACAAAAAATCTGTAAGTCGAACCTATCATACACCATAAGAACTCTCATTTATTTTCTCCCTCACATGCCATATGTCAAAATCCAATGAGCTATGGTTTAAGCCATTTACATTAAGGACATTCATCTAAGATATTTAAGGAAAGAGTACGTAAAAATGAAGAATTCTAAATAGTTGTACTAAACAACCAACATCTATAAATAAATTAACATTGTCCGTAAATAAAATAATACTCTCTGTAAATTAGATAACATTGTTTGTAAACGAAATAAAATTATCAAAATTCATGATGGAGTAACATTTTCTGTAAATAAAGTAACAAAATTATTAATGAGTTAATATTAGTTTGTTATTTCGTTTATGGATAATGTTACTTCATTTTTAAATAGCATTACCTTATTTACTTATAATGTTACCTTATTTATGAATCTGGTTGTTTGAGTACAACTATTTTAGTAGTTGTCCTATAGAAAGACTTGGTAAGAATGAAAGGGAGCTAACCTGCTTTGGATCCATGCCTCCCTTCTCTCTTACTTTTTCTCTATTTTCTTTATCTTTTGGATAATATCTTGCTCATTTTCACTTTAATGAATCCCTCTCTTTACACTTTGGGCATTAGATATTAGCTCACACTTTTCCTTTTTGAGTCATCTTCTTCACACATATACACTTTTTTTCTCACTATTTTTATACCATTTGAGAGCTTGTAAAGAGGAGACGATAGTGAGCATCATGAAACCCAAAGGCCCTTTATAGTGCAACACGTTAATAAAAGTCTCATTGTTGAGACCCACTACATGTTAACTATTTATGGACCAATTTTACTCACTTATGGACTTTTATTAATCGATTATAGACTAACATTACTCATTTTGGAAAATGTTATACACTTATAGTCCAATGTTATTCATTTATAGAGAATATATTAGTAATTTTATGGATGAGTGTTAGAGGACTCAACAATGAGATCTTTATTGGGGGGTCTTATTGAATAATTATTCTGAAACCATAACTGACTTTAGCATATGAGGGAGAACATCAATGACCCCAGTAATGCCCTTTTGAAGCTGGACTGGGAGTTGCCAAACTGACTTCCACATGGAGATGAGGCAGTGATAAAAAATGGAGCATATCATTCACACCATATGTGGGAACCTAAATTTTTCCCTTTTAAATATTTTCATTTCGGTTTCACGTCTGTTTGGGGTTCTGTGGTTGGAATTTCTATCTGTTTAGCTCTGATTGTGGTTGTGTTAGCTACTGTTTTTGATTGATTTTTGATTAGCTCAAACATGTCATTTTGTTTCGTTTATATTTTGTCGGTGTACAAGTTGTTCTTTCCTTCTTAGTCTTTTGCTTTGTAAGACAATTGAAAATAGGATTAGGAAACTTAAATTCCAAAAAGTCTCATGTGAGCCATAGGGTGAAAGTAAACCCAAGCACACGAGGGGTGCACAGGTTAGTGACAAAAAAATGATAGAAAACATGGGGATATCTTTAAAATTGATAGGCAAAAAAAAGGAGAAGCATTAAAGGAAACATACCGAGAGAAATTAAAGAAGAAAAAAGAAAAGAAAAAAAGAAGGTTTGTGAAAGGCCTTACCTAAATAAATTGCGGTCAAGCGAGCCCAAAGAAAAGAAAGAATCAATCAACATTAGATGATTTTGAAGAAAAGTGGCAACAAAGCTCACTGTGAAAGACTTGTTTAGAAGTTAAAGTCGAAAAAAAAAAGCATGAATAAGAAGAAGTGAAAAGGAAGAGAGAAAGCACTCACCCACGTTCAAAGAGGCGAAACAATCAGATTGAGTTAGAGAAAAGAGGATGATAACTATCTTTTCTCTCTCTCACATCACTGTGTATGGGGAATGTAAAAAGGGAAACCCTTTTTGCCACCCTAGAAGCCTCTAGCAGCTCGATCGAGATCAACAGCTACAAAAGGTCAAAATCGTTAATTATCAAATTTAGTTTGAATTTAAAATTTTTGGAAACTCGCTCACATATTTTTCTAATTAGTTTACAAAGGAAATTTCCTACATTACCTCTCGCCATTCGACTTCAGTTAATAATGAGCCTTGGTAGGTTTATCCAACTTTCTAAAAATGGATCAACTTGAGAATTGAATAAATTTTAAGGCTATTGTTATGGAGTTTTTAGTAATGGGCTAAAATAACTCTGGGCCCTTGAAATTGATAAAAATCTCATTACTAAAATGCTAAGAATTCTAACGATTGAGCCCAAGTCACTAAGGTTGAGTCATGGGTCGTGCACGACTCATTCATCGATGGCCCATTAGACATGGTTGAGAAGCAACCCTAGGGTTGATAATGCATAGGTCACGTGATGGAAAAGGAGAAAACGCCTAAATGGGGCCTAACTTATATGAGGTAGCATTTATCTATTCTCCACCGTCACATGCCATTATTAGATGATGTAGTATTAAAATCCTTATGACATAGCTATTGATTAAAAATATTTAAGGAAAGAGTATGCAAAAATGAACGGGACATGGCATTTTCGAGATCTGCACCTTCATTTTCTCTCTAACTTTCTCGCTTTTTTTTTTTTAGAAGCTCATTCTCTTCATTTTTGGGAAACCTCTATTTACATTTTGGTCTTTACCCAACTAAAGAGACCTTATCTTTTGGATCTTTTTTCTCACAGAACACTTATTATTTTACCTATTTTTGAACAATTAGAAAGCTTGTAAAGAAGGAAGAATAATGAGTACTGTTGGAACAATACGGATATTCGCAAGTTTTTAATTTGATGATACACTACATAGACGACAATTTTAAGATGAAATCGCCATCTATAATACATAATCAAAAAATATAGGTGAAAATTTTGTTTTACAATGATCATTTTTATGTGCATCCACAAGTTAAAAATTCACAAATATCTACACTTTAAGAAAATTATATATATATATATATAGATATACACACACACATATACATATAGTTCTAATATAGTAAAGCTGCAGCAATGACTTTATGGTAAGAATAAATTATGTAATAAACCCTGTCATCAGTATTGATTGTCATATAAAAAAGATAAATAATCAATTAAATTTGAAAAAAATCCAATTAGCCGTTTATAACAATTTTTAGTGGATCCCATGCAAATGGGTTATTACTTCCTCATTTATAATTTATTAAAAAAATAAAGCATATTTAAAATGATGTGATATGGTTTAGATGAAATGACTATAAAATTATAATTGCATCCTACTATATCAAATATATATATATATATATTTAGTAATTCTACAATTAAAATATTTTTATATTATTAAAATAAAATTTTTTTAATAAAAATATATTTTTAGTGACAAATTTAAAAATATTACTACTAAAAATCAATTATTAATGACTAAAATTTTAAAGTTATCACTAATAATATATTATTAGTGATAATTTTTATTTTAGTAAAATAAAATATATTTATTTTATATATATATATAGGCAACGAGTTTGGTGTGCAATCTTTTAGATTGTTATGCTTTCACTATTAAGTTAATAAACGTATAAATTTTCTGAAAAGACATATAAAATGTTTTGTCCTAATTACATGGTTGAAAAAATAAAAAATTTCGGCCATATTTTGCCGAAATTTTATTTTTTATAAGAGTTGGATATTATTTCCTACTAAAAAAAAGGGTAAAACTTTTATAAAATCTGTCGAAATTTTTGAAATTTTCACGATATTTCTGCGATATTTCCGTTGAAATTTTCATAATAATTGCTTCACAATCTGGTAAAAATTTTCATAATTTCCACGGAAATTTTCGATATTTCCATGGAAATTTTTGACATTTCCTTGGAAATTTCTGAAATTTCCATAAGGAAATGTCAGAAATTTCCATAAAAATTATGGAAATTTAAATTGTTAAATTTTTAAAATATGATATATTTTTATAAAATATTTGAGTATTTTTTTAAATTATAATTATTTATTGATGATATATTTTAACTAATGCTATATAATCAGGAGAATTGAAATTGAAAGCAAAATTGAAACAATTAGAAAAAAATGTAAAACAGTGATTAAAAATTTAAAATAAAAAATAGTTATAATTAAAAAAAAAAGATTAATTTGGCATAAATTTTCAACAATTTAAAAAAATTATTTGATTAAAAGTTTAAAACTCATCTCATCTAATCATATAAAATATAATTTATTCTGTAAATTATCTACAATTATTAAATTGTATTTTTTATATTTTAATCATTTTTTCTACCAATATAATTGCTCAGATGAAAAAATAAGGCATCCATCATCTAGTTTTCAATAAAAAAAACCAATAATGAAAATGAAAGCCATTCTAAAGCAATTGAAAGTAAAAATGATTACAATTTTGAATATAAAAATAATATGCTCCCATATAAAAATTAAGAACCGGCATTGCTTTTTTTTCAATTAATATCCATCATCTAGTCTTCAAGTAATAACTCATGGATACATTCTCAAACTCAATCATCAAGGGTTAGCAATTATGAACAAAGTCAATCAACATCATATCCATATCATGACTATCAGCAAAAACAATCACATGAAATATTAGATCCATATGGTTAGCATGTTAACAATTACATATAAAACTATAACAGAGATGTGCATTTTGATCAATATTTTTTCTCAATATACAACTAGAAATGAGGATGAGAAAGATAATGAAAATTTTCAACCACCAAAAAATTCTATGTGGTATTGACTTATATTTAAGTAATCATGTACTTGTATTATTATTATTCTGATTAATGATTAATTCATTACTTAATTAATAACATTTTTGTTTCTATTAGCGAGTACTATAAATCTCTTAATTTTGATAAATATGATTTCCACTCAATATTTTTACAATTTTTATAGTTAAATTGATAAAATATCTAATAAATAAACATATCCTGAAATTTCATTAAAAATTTACATATTTTTCTATAAATTTCCATCATTTCTTTCTTATTTTTATCGATATTGATATTCTGTTAATATTTCCATCGATGTTTCCATATTTTGAACCTTCGATATTTCCGTCGATACCGATATTTTCATTCTTGCCTAATTAGGTGATGGGGACATTGAGCCATACAGAGGAGGCGATCCATATGATGGGTTGAACTATCCAGGAGGTCCCGTGACTCGTAATCGAGCCAAGCAATTCAATAAGGCCTTGGAGCTTTATATTCAACAAGCATTGGATAAAAAGGCTGAAGAAGTTATGGATGGGCCTAAGACGTCTACATTTATTAATTTGCTGAGCTACATTAAAGAGTAGACGTAAATGGGCTTGGAATTATCTTGTAAATTAGTTTATTGATTAAGGGTATATTAGTCTTTTGTTTTTCTATTCCTTTTAGGGATGATTATTTAGGAAACCATATTTTGCAACAATGTTTTTGATTTAAAAGGCCAATTTTGGCCAGCATAAGGAGAATGATAGATTTTTGCAATTAATTGAGAATTAATTTTCTCTCTTCTTTGGTTTGTCTAAAGAACAAACTTCCAACTTCTCAATCAAAGAACGAAGCTTTGATTGTGGCGTTTATAGCAAGATTTTTGTCTTTCTTATAGACAACGAGTCAAGCTTCCATACCAAGGTTCCAATCTCTCGTTGGATTGTGGGTCGAGGTCAACTTTGTAAACCATTGAACCATTGTAGAACGATCCATTCCACTAGGATTCGCATCAGTTGGTATCAGAGCACGGATTCTACAGGTTCTATCTTTAATTTGTTCTCCGCAAATCAAAAAAAAAAAAAACGAAACCATTAGGGTTTGCCGTTTTTTCCTTATTGTTGTTTTCGTTTTGTTTTAATCCATAACCATTAGCATTCTTGCTTTGTTTTCTTTGTTCCTTGACCTTTGATATTTGTTCCTTGATCTTTGATCTCAGTTCTTTGTTCTTTGTTTTTTTTTCGTTAAAAAAAAAAAGTCAAATCGCAGTAGCAGGCGCCTGGGGTCGCGCCTGGCCTAATCTGTGAGCCAGTTCGAAAAAAAAAAGTATACAAAATCACTTCTTAAATTTTTTCTTTAGATTATAGTTTGTTAGTCCTAAACGTGCTGTTTTGGAACTAACCAGTCCTAGTAAAAAATATATATATATATATATATATTTTCCTCCTAGTCATTTGAATTTTTTTTCTTTTTCTTTGTTCTATAATCTTGCTACAAACTTTAGTTAGTAATTTGATTTGAAAGGTTGGATTGTGTTTTGGACGTAGCCGTAAATCTGAATTGAGCATAAACACGAGTGGAGTACCAATATTTAGAGTGAAACACGTGAGGGAGTGAATTGTGAGGTCTATTATTAACTAATTTTTTGCAGGTCTGAAATCATGTCACAACAAGGCGAGACTTCTCAACCTAGAGGGTTCGAAGCTTCTAATGATATGAGAGCAATCATGGAGGCAATGACGAGACAGTTTGAGCAAATGAGTGTTAGGATGGAATCAAAAATGGACTTAAAATTTGATGGACTGGAGGAAAGAATACACCGAGTGGAGAATAGGCAGGGCACACAACGAGGTGACAATCAAGACCTACCACGACCACAACGTGGAGGCTATAGGGGTGGTCACCCACGGGCTGCCATGAGGGGAAAGTGGGTCAATCAACCTGGTTTTGAAGACGACTATGAAGCCGATATGGAGAAAACACAAGAAGAATTTGGTAGAGGTCCATACTACAAGGACTATGGAGGCCGAGTGAGTAGACCAAGGTATCGTGGGGAAGATTATGACTTGAGCAACATCAAAATGAAGATACCATCATTCCACGGAAAGAATGACCCAGAAGCTTACTTCGAGTGGGAGACGAAGGTCGAGATGGTATTTGATTGCCAACATTATTTCGAGCTTAAAAAGGTAAAACTAGCCGCTGTTGAATTCACTGACTATGCTGTTGTTTGGTGGGATCAATTAGTGACTAGCAGGAGACGGAATGGTGAGAGACCAATTGACACCTGGGATGACATGAAAGCTGTGATGAGGAAGCGTTTCATTCCGACCCATTATCATAGGGATTTGTGCCAGAAATTACAGAGGCTTACACAAGGCAGCAAAAGTGTTGAAGAGTACTACAAGGAGTTGGAGATAGCTATGATTCGTGCTAATGTGGTGGAGGATCGAGAGGCGACCATGGCATGTTTCTTAAACGGGTTACACCGTGAGATAGCTAGCGTGGTAGAATTACAACATTATGTGGAGATGGAAGAGTTGGTGGACAAAGCAATTAAAATTGAGAGGCAACTTAGGCTAACCAAGCAAACCCGTGGGTTCTCAAGTGTAGGAACATATTCCAAACCAAATTGGAATAGACGTGAGGACATGCCTACTTGGAAGGATAGGTCTGTAGCACAACAAGAGAAACCTAAGGAGGTTAAGACCGGCTTTAACCCATTTTCAGGTAAACCTGACGCTTTAAATACACCAAGTCGTGATATTAAATGTTTTAAGTGTTTGGGCAGGGGTCACATGGCTCGAGAGTCTCCTAATAGGCGTGTAATGATTTTAAATGAGGGAGGTGAGTATGAGTCTGAGAATGAACAGAAGGAGGAAAAAGAGAAGCCGCCATTGGAGAAAGGTGGTGATTCTGAGTTTGCCATAACATGGGATTCTTTTGTGGTTCGAAGAGTACTGAGTGTGCAAACTAAAGAGGTAGATGAATCACCACAACGTGACAATTTGTTCCACACCCGCTGTTTGGTAAATGGAAAGGCTTGTAGTGTGATCATTGATGGTGGGAGCTGTACCAATGTCGCTAGTAGCCTCATGGTGGAGAAATTGGAATTGAAGACCTTGAAGCATCCTAGACCTTACAAGCTACAATGGTTGAATGATTGTGGTGAAGTGAAGGTAGTGAAACAAGTGGTGGTTCCATTCTCAATTGGGCAATATTCAGATGAAGTGATTTGTGATGTGGTACCCATGCATGCAGGTCATTTATTATTTGGGAGGCCATGGCAATTTGACCGGAAAGTGACACATGATAGTTACACCAATCGACATTCTTTTGAGTTTAAAGGAAAGTCACATACATTGATGCCGATGACTCCTACCGAGGTCTATGAAGACTAATTGAGATTACAAAAGCAAAGAGATACCTATGGTGAGAGCAAATCCGAGAGTATTGGCAAGAGAGAGACTGAGAGCTCCCAAACACAAATGAGTGGAAAGAAAGAGAAAAGTGAGCTTTTGAAAAGAGAAAAAAAACAACACAATTTCTTTGCGAGTGAGAGTGAAATTAGGAGAGCTTTGACATTGAACAAGCCAATGATGTTGCTTGTTTATAAGGAGGCCTTATTTGTTTCTAACGACCTTGACACTTGTGTTCCTAGTTGCATTGTGTCTGTTTTGCAGGATTTTGGCGATGTTTTTCCCGATGATCTACCAGTAGGATTGCCACCAATTAGAGGAATCGAACATCAAATTGATTTAGTTCCCGAGGCACCACTACCAAATCGACCAGCCTATCGGAGTAATCCCGAAGAGACAAAGGAACTCCAAAGGCAAGTCAATGAGCTTATGAAAAAGGGATATGTTAGGGAGAGTTTGAGCCCTTGTGCAGTTCAGGTGCTACTCGTACCTAAGAAGGATGGAACTTGGCGGATGTGTGTTGATTGTCGCACCGTCAACAATATTACGGTAAAGTATCGCCATCCTATTCCTAGGTTAGATGACATGTTAGATGAGCTGCATGGTGCATGTGTCTTTACAAAAATTGACTTGAAAAGTAGGTATCATCAAATTAGGATGAAAGAGGGCGATGAATGGAAAACTGCTTTTAAAACTAAATATGGTTTGTATGAGTGGTTAGTAATGCCCTTTGGTTTAACTAATGCACCTAGTACTTTCATGAGATTAATGAATCATGTGTTGCGTGTTTTTCTTGGCCTATGTGTAGTTGTTTATTTTGATGATATTTTAATTTATAGTAAGACACTTGACACACATATTGACCATGTTAAGTAAGTTTTGCAGGTCCTACGAGCTCAAAAGTTGTATGCTAACCTCAAAAAATGTTCATTTGCTACTAATAAATTAGTGTTTCTAGGATATATTGTTAGTGCAGATGGCATAGAGGTTGATGAAAAGAAAATCAAAGCCATTCGGGATTGGCCAACACCTGCAAGTGTTGGGGACGTTCGAAGTTTTCATGGATTGGCAAGTTTCTACCGTCGATTCGTGAAGGACTTTAGCACAATAGCCGCACCATTGACCGAAGTGATCAAGAAAACCGTAGGCTTCAAATGGGGAAAAGAGCAAGAGCAAGCCTTCAAACTTCTCAAAGATAAGTTAACTCAAGCACCTTTGCTTTCTTTACCGAACTTCAATGCTACCTTTGAAATTGAATGTGATGCCTCAGGTTCGGGTATTGGAGCTGTCATGATGCAAGGTGCGCGGCCAATAGCTTATTTTAGTGAAAAATTGACTGGCGGAGCATTGAACTACCCAACATATGACAAAGAGATGTATGCCTTAGTTCGTGCTTTGGAAACATGGCGACACTACTTGCGGCCTAAAGAGTTTGTGATTCATACGGATCATGAAACTCTGAAATTTCTAAAGGGGCAGCAAAACCTACAAAGGAGACATGCCAAATGGGTGGAGTTCATTGAAACATTTCCCTATGTGATCAAGTACAAGAAAGGTAAGGACAATGTAATGGCTGATGCATTGTCGCGGAGGTATGTATTATTGTCTACCCTAGATGCTAAATGTTTAGGGTTTGAGCTTATTAAAGAATTATATGAGCATGATGATGATTTTGGTAGCATTTTTAATGCATGCGAAAAGTCAGCTTTTGGAAAATTTTATAAGCATGAGGGATTTTTATTTCGTGAAAACAAGTTATGCATGCCTAGGTGTTCACTTCGAGAGTTGCTTGGGCGAGAGGCGCATGGTGGCGGGTTAGTGGGTCACTTTGGTGTCTTAAAAACATATGAGGTCTTGCATGAACATTTTTATTGGTCACACATAAAAAAGGATGTGGCGAAAATATGTGAGAAGTGCATTACTTGTAGGCAAGCTAAGTCTACCACTAAACCACATGGGTTGTATACACCTTTGCCCATTCCTACTCATCCTTGGGTTGATATTTCCATGGATTTTGTCTTAGGATTACCGAGGACTATGAGGGGTATGGATTCTATATTTGTGGTAGTTGATAGGTTTTCTAAAATGGCACATTTTATACCTTGTAGAAAAACCGATGATGCATCGCATGTGGCAGATTTGTTCTTTAGAGATATTATTAGGTTGCATGGCATGCCTAAGAGTATTGTGTCCGATAGAGACGCTAAGTTTTTGAGTTATTTTTGGAAAACTTTGTGGAAGAAATTAGGTACTAAGCTCTTATTCTCTACTACTTGTCATCAGCAAACTGATGGTCAAATTGAGGTAGTTAATAGAACTTTGTCTACTTTGTTACGTGCATTAATAAAAAAAAAGCTAAAAAGTTGGGAAGAGTGTTTGCCACATGTTGAGTTTGCATATAATAGAAGCATGCATTCTGCTACTAAATTTACTCCTTTTGAAATTGTTTATGGCTTTAATCCTCTAACTCCTTTGGATTTGACTTCTTTGCCTATTGATGAAAGAGTGAATTTAGATGGTGCAGAAAAAGCTGAATTTGTCAAGCAATTACATGAGAAGACACGGTAGCACATAGAGAAGCGAACCGAGCAATATGCCAATCAAGCCAACAAGGAACGAAAGAAGGTTGTGTTTGAACCCGGTGATTGGGTTTGGTTACATATGCGTAAGGAGAGGTTTCCGGAACAACGGCGTTCTAAGCTATTGCCACGTGGTGATGGTCCATTCCAAGTACTTGCAAAGATTAATGACAACGCCTACAAGATTGATCTTCCCGGTGAGTATGACGTTAGTTGCACCTTTAATGTGTCTGATCTCTCTCCTTTTGATGCAAGTGATGATTTGAGGACAAATCCTTCAAAAGGGGGAAGGAATGATGGGGACATTGAGCCATACAGAGGAGGTGGTCCATATGATGGGTTGAGCTATTCAGGAGGTCCCGTGACTCGTAATTGAGCCAAGCAATTCAAGAAGGCCTTGGAGCTTTATATTCAACAAGCATTGGATAAAAAGGCTGAAGAAGTTATGGATGGGCCTAAGACGTCTACATTTATTAATTTGCTGAGCTACATTAAAGAGTAGACGTAAATGGGCTTGGAATTATCTTGTAAATTAGTTTATTGATTAAGGGTATATTAGTCTTTTATTTTTCTATTCCTTTTAGGGATGATTATTTAGGAAACCATATTTGGCAACAATGTTTTTGATTTAAAAGGCCAATTTCGGCCAGCATAAGGAGAATGATAGATTTTTGCAATTAATTGAGAATTAATCTTCTCTATTCTTTGGTTTGTCTAAAGAACAAACTTCCAACTTATCAATCAAAGAACGAAGCTTTGATTGTGGCGTTTATAGCAAGATTCTTGTTTTTTTTATAGACAACGGGTCAAGCTTCCATACCAAGGTTCCAATCTCTCGTTGGATTGTGGATTGAGGTCAACTTCATAAACCATTGAACCATTGTAGAACGATCCATTCCACTAGGATTCGCATCATTAGGGCTCGTGAAAGATGGCAAAAAAAAAATAGTTTTATATATGCAATATAATGAAGTAAGAGATATCTCCTACTTAATTTTAAGTTGCACAAAAAATACTTAAATATAGTGTATCAAATCTATAGCAAGTGTCCAAAATCATGGTTGCACCAACTAGCTAGAGGATAATTTTTAATTAATTATTTATATAAGCATAACTGAGATAGGTCATGATTCACGGAACTCTATACATAACCGTAATAGTTTCATGACACGAAGGGTTTGATGTTTCCATTGCAACTAAAACCCTAAAAAAACCTTTACTCTATTACCCCTTATTTCTTTAAGTCAAGTTCACAAGTAGGTTCTTGAAAAAGAGGAAAAGGTAAAAAAGAAAAAAAAAAGAAAAAAAAAAAAGTAACGAATAGCATAAAATTAAACGGTCCAACTTTGAACTTTCTCAGCTATGAAATTTAAGCTAAATAGCTAGCTCTTGGGAAGCTTTGACCCTTAATTTGTAGTGATTCATACCTTTTCTCTATTACACAAGGTTGAAGAAGAAGTAGCTTAAAGTAAAATAAATAGCTATTATTTATATCCAAAAAATAAAATGAAATTTAATAGCTATTATTGGTGATTTTGAGTTTAAAACTTTAATCCTCTCCCAATTTGCCAACTTTACAAAGTGACCCACATGGGGTAGGAGGTATTGAAACTTTGGGAGATATTGTCAAACACAATTTATAATCTTATAGAGAAATCCAATAGTAATTATTAAAAAAGATCCGTATGAAGTTTTACATGATCATTCATGTACTGTCAATGTTTATCAACAGATAAATATTTATATTATTCCTATTCATAAAAAATATATATTTATATTTTCAGCAAAAAAAGAAAAATATATATATATTTATATTATTGCTGAAAGCAAAAACAAATATTTAAATTATTGCAAAACACATAATCATACAACTTTAATAATTTGACATTTTTTTGGGTAATCACTTTAATGATGTGAAATGCTAATAGAAAACAAACCCAAAAATGATTTTAATTATTAATAACCCAATATACCAGCTGTCATAAAGAGATTAATTAAACTATTTCATAATAAAGGCACACATTGATAGATTATTGTTTTATTATTTTGTTTAATAAATATTCTTGTATTTAAATTGTCACTCCTATATAAATACAATATTTGTATTGTAAGTTTTTTTTTTGGTGATAACAATATTTACGTTGTAAGTTTTTTTTTTTTGGGTGAATATTTTTACATTTTAAGTTGGTTATCAAAAAAAATATATATATTTAAATTGTAAGTTGGAGTTTCAATAATGATATCAATGGAAAAAAAATTATATAAATTTACATGAAAAACTGGTAGAAAACAAATTAAAACTTGTATTATTATTTCTTTCCCTCTTCATGTATTTAAAGCAAAGAAAAGACATTGAATAGATGGTTGGTCAGTAAATTTAGTCAAAATTGAAGTTGCAGACACTTAAAATTTTTCATTCTGTCGTTTTGTTTTTGTTCTTTCTCTGAATTGTCCATCTTCAGTATTTTTTTTTTGCTGCAACATCTTCAGTATTTCAGTCATAACCTTTGAATTTCCCATAATGTCATCTTCTAGCTATAACCCAACAACATATACGGTATACCATCATTTTTTAAAATTTTGAAAGGTTATATACATTACAAAAGTAATTTTAAGTTTTTATTAATTAATTTTGCCAAATTTTTTTTTTTGAATAAATTAATTTTGTCAAGATCAAACAGTATGGCAAATGGGCAATAAAATAAAGGTAAAAAGCTCTATGTGGACTGTGAGAGAAATTTTTCCTTTTTCTTTTATTTAATAAAGTTTAGGTTTGTGTTATCATACTAATTTGCTTATTCTTTTTTTTTTTGGGTAGTTCATACTTAATTTGCTCAATGGTGAAATTTTGGGTCATTTTTTTCAGATAAAGTTTTATAAATAACCCATTTAGTAGCATATTTAAAAGAGCATAATGAGGTTGAAATCAATAGGGAGAGGTGAAACCTCATAGAAGATTGTTTTTTTTTTTTTTTAGTAAAATCTTCATAGAAGTTAATGGAATATCTCTACCTCTACAAGTTATTTTTAGACTTAGTCTATTTATGACAGTACAATAATAAAGTTACAATTTTTTCTCAAATCATACTTTTAAATTTGAATT
Organism: Ochetophila trinervis; assembly: GCA_003254975.1. Taxonomy (NCBI): domain Eukaryota; kingdom Viridiplantae; phylum Streptophyta; class Magnoliopsida; order Rosales; family Rhamnaceae; genus Ochetophila; species Ochetophila trinervis. The sequence continues at coordinate 139,526 of QANX01004485.1, read as the reverse complement.
TCTATATCTTTAGTGTATAATGACAAAATTACTGTTCTATGAGACAATAATCTTAAATTTGAGTCCTTATATTAATTATAATCAAAGAAAAAATGAAATTTAAGTTTAAAGAAAAAAAAAACTTTTACTAAATTATACAAAATATTATTTTGTCCTTATTGGCTATCTATGTCAAATTGCATGTGAATAACTTTTTTCTCATTGTGTTTTCTTCGTATTTTAACTTTGCTAATGTGAACAAACTTTTGGCCATTCTTAATGAAAATGATAATTTTAGGTTTATATACAAAGAGAAGGGGACTCTTATTTTACCAAGAAAAAGAAGGGGATTCTTATTAACAAAAAAAAAAGGATGGGACTTTTTTTTAGGGGTAATTTAGAAGGGTGGGACCCTGAAAATGGATGCTTGAAGTAGAAGATATGTAACGTTTGGGCCTTTTGCTTTGCTTGACTCAAATTTAAGAGCATCTTCACATGATAGCAAGTTAGTTTGGTTTTCTTTGGGGTCTCTATTCTGTACTGTAGTGAAATGCAAAATATATCATTAGCTGTTTTTTTTTTTAAATTTGCAATCCCAATACACTGATGAATTTTGACCTTGTGATCTATTTTGGGTGGACCATTTCAAATGCTGTCCACACTAACCCACAAATCTGACTTTTTGTAGACTTATCACTTTTCCTGCCCATACTGCCCCTATATAGCTCTCTCTATGGCTCCTGTATATGAGCCTTGAAATCCAATACACACACAAAAGGACATTAAGGGTGAGTATTTTAAAACTTTTTTATTATTATTAAATTTTTTTTTTTTTTTTTTTCTGTTCTGTTGGTTTGATAAGTAAGCATCAGTTTAGCTTATAAAGCAAATGACGGGAAAGCAAAAGTTGAAATTCACAGATTCCAGAGCGCCTCTCTCTCTCTTCCTTGCAGTCTGCTGCTGTTTGATAGCATATACCCACAATCCCAACAAGAAGACAAAGCAGAGCCCACCTAACAAACCCACAAAAAGGAACTCCCACAATAAATAATTACTGAAAAAGATTCAAATTTTAATACAAAATTAATGGGAAAAAGAGAAATCAAAATCTATCTTGTAGCTTCCCTACTAAGCTGGGTCTTTAATTCACTATCTCTCTCTCTCTCTCAGACAAATTGCTCTTTACATTCCAAAAGCCAAAAGCCAACCTTGGTTTCATAGTACCTCTCTCTCTCTTCTTTTTCTTCTTCTTCTTCTTCCTCTCTGTGGGAATCATGCCTGAGGCTTCAACAGTGGCAGAGCATATCAAATTGAGAAGAGCTAGAAGCCAATTCATCCAACCCATTCTAGAAACAGATCCAAACCCACAAAGAATCCCATCTATAATCCAATCCACTCGCTGCAAATCCACCATTTCCTCTCTCCTGCTCTCAACTTTTTCCACCACCAACAACAGCAACAATACCAATGAAAGCTTACCCACAGCCATTAACAACCATAACCACAACAAGAAGAAGAACAACTTCACCTCAGCAACTTTCAGAGGATTGGGATGCACTGCCGGTGCCTCGCAGCAGGTTTCAGTTCCGGCGGTGATTCGGACCTCGGCGGATTGGCAGGGAAAGAAGGTGAGGAAGAAAAAGCTGAAGAAAAATGTTTCAAACAGCAAGAACAACAACAAGGACAACAAAACCCATCATCAAGGAGTGGTTGATGGGTCTAATTCTGGTTTCAATTCGGGTAGTTGTGTGGATTTTCAAGATGTTTGGTGTGGTCCTGGGATTGGGTTCTCAGCTGATGCTGCTGCCTCCGTTGATTGCGTTGTGGCGAGGAGGAATGTCTCAGGGAGAGGAAAGATTGATGGGGACAAGATGAGCGGCCATAGAGAGGTAAAGTTTTGTTCTTTTTTGGCCAAAGTGGTAATCTTTGTTTATATCATTTTTTTTTTCTTTGGCATATTTAATGGGTTTGGAGATGTAGATTTGTGCCATTTCTATTTACAGCTATTGCTCTTGTTTTGTAATTTTTAACAGGGGGTTTTACTTAAATTTTTTTCTTTCTTTTTCTGTCTTCTTTGTTCAGTTTTGGTTCATCTGTTGTTTTCTTATATTCCTTATTAATGCCTGGATTTGGTGCTCAAAACTATTTTAATTTATTTATTTATTTTTTGTTAAAACTCATGGAATATTTATTTTTGATTGTTGGCGGGTTCATGGGGTATTCGGATTTTTAATTTTAGTTTTTGAACAATTTTCTTTTCCTTAAGTGGTCTCAGTTTGACAGATTGGTATATTTCGCTTTTATTCGTTAATTTTCTTATATTTATCACTACTTGTCATTTAGCAAAAAAAAAAAAAAATCACTACTTTTTCATAGCTCTCTAAATTGTAAGTGCTCGTCTTCACACTCTCTTTTCATGCCAAATTATCTTAAGTTTGTATTTTTGGGCATTTTTTTCCTTTTATTTTATTTTATTTTTGTGTTCACTTTCCTGATCCTTTTTATTTGGTTTGATATGGTTGCTTTTGTTTGGTTTGATGATTTTTTTAGGTATTTATGGTTATAATGACACTTTATTTGTTCTTTTTTAATTTTCTGCTAATCATTATCATGATATATGTTTTCTGCACGTAATGTATTTGCTTAGTTACGGATGCTATTAGAATTCTTTGATGAATCGGGTTATTTAGGAGGACCCCATATGAAAGCAAAATAAAATTAAAAATATACATACATACATACATATATGTGTATATATATATATATATATATATATATATATACAAGATAACAGAATGACCCCAAAAAAACGAGATTTGAGATAACAAAATAGCTTTTTGATAAGGTATTTGTTAGCAGTTGAACTAGAAAGGACTTTCTCTTCCTCCATGAACAACAGGTTTTAGTCCTCCATTTTCTTTTTAAGCCTTTTGCTGGGTTAAACTTGTGTATATGCTTTTTTATATATATATATATCAAATATTATATGAAAAGAATATCTAACTCATTTTCTCTAATCCTTACCTGTGATAAGTTTCTGTTTCAGCTTATTGGTTCGTGACTTTGTTCTGATAGAACCTCATAATGTTGTATCTTATTTGTATTTATCTTTTGCATGCAGTCTTTTTATTTTGGTGAATTAGGGGTTGTTACCCTTATTAGGGTTAGGGTAATTATCTTGCTTAACTTTTAATATCTGCGGTATGTATTTACTTAACCTCAATAATATTTTAAATGTTTTCCAATAATCATACAATCTCATATGTTCTATTCTGGGATTTTTTCATATTTTACTCCATTTTTTAACGTTTTCTTTGCTTCATTAAACAATTATTTTGGCAGCGTTCTTGTGTAGCAAGGCGGACCGTGACCCCGGAGGCCGCTTTGTTTCTTGATTCAGACCCTGAATTTGTAACAGATCGCCCGGGTTCTGATGTATTGGGAGCTAGGTATTATCGCCATGTTCGACATCCTTCCCCTGAAGGCCTTGCTGAGGTGTGTAGTTCTTTTACATGCCCTGTTTTTGGTTAGTTTTAGTCATGTTTGGGGTACCATAGCATAGTGGAGAAATTGCTGGTTGTTGTAACTTTTTGCTATAAGAGTTTTTGTTTCCTTTATTATGGTCCAACTTGGCTTTACAAATAGTTAATAAACTAGTCTGCAACTAGGAATGCTTTATTGATACAGGGTTATGTATAACCAAAACTTGCATGTACCTTCTTATCAATAAAGTTTTTTTTTTTGTTAATTAGAATTATTATTACAATATATATATATATATATATTTTTTTTTTCTTTTTTTGATTAATCAACAAAGTATATCTGATTGAGAGATAAAGTTATGTTATATGGATTTAATTTTATGAGTTGGCGACTCGCTCTCATGTCATTAAAATATAGAATTTCATTAATGTTCCATTCTTGAATGAGAGAGAGGGTAAGGAAGAAGTAGGAACAGGTTTCATGGAGTTATGAAATAGACATTATGAATGTTCTGACAAGTTAGCTCAAGCTGAGTAGTAAATGTATAGTGCCGTGTCTGATAATTAACTGGAGCTGTTTCTAAATTTACACAAGTTTTAAATGATCTTTAACATATTATGGTCATAAAAAAAGTATGTTTTGGTCAATAAAACCAGGAGCAAGGCTTAATGTATTAGGCTACCAGCTTATCCATTTACTTTTTAAAATTTTTTTGCAAGTCTAGTGAATTTCCATTATATATATTTCTTTTAACTGACACTGCTTCAGTTCAATCTTAGGAGAAGTTATTAGTTACATGTAATCTGATGGTATTTAGACTGGAATACAATCTCAAGATGACGATCATATTCTTCTTTTAAATGATATGCAGATTGAGATTGTTAAGTTTCAGAACATTTATTTGGTTACCTACATCATTTCATGTTAATTGCCGTCGTATAAGATTTGGTATTGGTGCTACTATTAACTAAAGGGAAACTAATGTGACTAAATTACTCAGATCCATGATTGGAACTATTAAATAGATGTATGTCACTTGTAAAGCTGAATCTTGTTATGTTCTTACTGAAGTTATAGTTTTATTGTAATAAATATTATGTACATAAGTTCTATCTGATGATAGAGACCTAATCATTTATTTTTATTCTTCTCTGTCTCATAGTTTTTGTGAGCTAGTTGTTTCTCATATATCACATGGTTGTAGAATTACATTTATTCTTTTGAGGTAATTAACTCAAATGTACTCCATTTGGAATAAATATATTGTTGAGGATTTTAATCATGTTTATTTGTTGTTCTTACGAGAATGGGATCATCATGCATTATATCAGATAGAGTGATTTACAGCTTCATCATAAATATTATTATTAAGATACTGCAATGTATGCTCGGTGCAGATAATGATGCTCCAGAGTAGTCTGCTAATGGGTGGAAGACTTGACTTACACGATCGTTTTAGGGACTGGAGACTTGACGTTGATAACATGTCATATGAGGTATCTTCTTCTTAATAACTTTTCACCATAGTGTTCTTCGTGTGTGGATGCTTAATGCTATATCCTAATGATGAAAACAGGAACTTCTTGAGCTGGGTGAGAGAATTGGTTATGTAAATACGGGACTAAAAGAAGATGAAATGGGTGGCTGCCTGAGGAAAATGAAGCTCTCGATTTTGAATGATTTATCATCACATTTGTCCACACAAATTGATAGGAAGTGCACCATTTGTCAGGTAGGCTGTAAGAAATTTACTTTTGATCTTCTTGGGTTTACTTTTCTGTGATATTTAGTCGAGCAATTGTATAAAACGCTTGTGCATACAGGAGGAATATGAAGCGGATGATGAAATGGGAAAGCTGGACTGCGGACATAGTTTTCACATGCAATGCATAAAACACTGGCTTGCACAGAAAAATACTTGCCCCGTCTGCAAGGCAGAAGCAGTGACTCGGTGCTAGGGGTGGCTCGGACTTATGATATCTGCGGCATAGCTGGTTCTGGACACTGCATTTTACCCCCTCAACATGGTGTATAGATTTCATTTCCTCCAATACATGAGCAAGCATTCATTCTTTTGGTTTGAAGCTTCAACCCTTATTTGTTTTATTTTGAAAATGATGGGTCTCATTTAGAATTTGGCCAATTCTATATTTTACAATCTCTCTACAAACTTTCCAAGCCATACTCTGCTTTTCTCCAGCTCTTATTGACGAATTTATAGGTCCCCTTATGGAACTGCAATGTGTTTTGTGTTCAAATTCATGGATAATTCTTTCCAGTAAATTTATGGCGAAATATTAAATGCAAACTGTTTTTGGATATTAGTACAAGATTAATGGAAACCAGAAAGTTTTCTGACCAAACACAAATGACAAATATGCAAATTGGGTCTCTTGGGAAAAAGCAATAACTTGGCTTCATGGTGTCACTTTTCTAATTGGGCTATATGTGAGGGTACGTTTTTAGGAAAGTTCGGGTTTTAATATAAAATTTAAAAAATATTATTTTATTATAGTTAATATTACTTTATTATGGATAAATGTTATTCTGTTATAGTTTTTACATTGTTATTCTATTATGGACAATTGTTATTCATCTATAATGGAGTAATAACATTGTCTATAATAAAGTAATATATTTTAAAATTTTATGATAAAATTCAGTTCCACTATAATTTTTTATTTTTATTTTTATATATAAATTTTTAATATTAAATAAACCATACATCAATAGCTAATTAGTATGCTAATAATCAATTGGTATGTGACACCATATGACAATGTAATTGTGACTATCCTTTTTTACAATGTAATTGTGATAGTGTATCCTTTCTTGTCTCCTGGGGTGAAGATTTTGGCATACAACTGAAGGGTCTGCTAGTGCTAGAAATGGAAAACTTAACTCTACCATTTGGGCTGTTACTGAATTTTATGATTCAATTACAAAACTTTGTGCGGTGAAAGAAGTGTTGGTGTTGATGAATAGGCTAAGCTATTCTCAGTTACCAAATAGAAAAAACTATAATTTTACTTCTAGAAGGAATTTTGTTTTAAAACAATAAAATAAATTATTATTCATTTACTTTGATGATAATATTCATATCCAAAGCACATTAATCTCCTCTCATACCGCAGTCACCAGCTAAAGGAGGATAAAAACTTTTTATCAACAGCCTCTTGTTAAATGTTTTCTTTCTGCATAATCTAAAACAAATTTTAATCCAGAGAATTCTAAAGTGCAGCCCTTTCAAAAGGGTTGAAGTGATGAGCCCCATGCCATTGAGTGACACATGGCATGGGTAAATAGTGATAAAAATATGAAATTGGTTGTCAGTTTCAATGGAAAGAAAGAGAAAAAAAAAATAAGTGAGCGGGAAGAGAGGAAAAATTTGGAGGAAAAAAAATTGATTTCACAAATTTCTAAGTAAAACTTTGCAATTTGTATACCAAATGAAAAGTTGAAAACGTGCCATGTTAGCGGAAGAAAAAATTGTGAAAATAGTAACACCCCGCATATGAAAACAGGGTCCCCGTACAAAAATATGCAGGGTAAAAAATAATTTTGTAAATATTTTTTTCGAAAATATTTAAATATAAAACATAACTTTGAAATGGACTAAATTTATTTTTTAATGGACAAATATGATCCATTATTGACAATATTACTCAATAAAGGAAAAAGTCAATTATCTATGGACCAAAGTACTCTACTTTTGTCATATGTTATCTCCTTATGGTAAAATGTAACTTTTTATGGACAATTTAATTTAATTGTATAACTTTACTTTATAATGGCCTAAAGTAACTATAAAATGGACAAATATGACCCATTTTGGACAATATTACTCAATAAAGGATAAAATCACTTATATATGGACAAACATACTCTATTTTGGTAAGATATTATTTCTTTATGATCAAATATCATTTGTTATGGTCAATTTAATTTAACTGTACAACTTTACTATATAATGACCTAACGTTACTCTAAAATGGATAAATATGACCCATTATGGATACTATTACTCAATAAAGGAAAAAGTCACATCTGTAAAGACAAAAGTACTCTATTTTGGTAAGATATTATCTCTTTATGGTCAAATGTCACTTATTATGGTCAATTTAATTTAATTGTACAACTTTACTTTATAATGGCCTAACGTTGCTCTAAAATGATAAATATGACCCATTATGGATACTATTACTCAATAAAGGAAAAAGTCACATCAAGTACTCTACTTTGGTCATACATTATCTCTTTATGGTCAAATGTCACTTTTTATGAATAATGTAACAAATAAAAGTTAACATTACTTTAATATGAATAAATTTACTCCATTTTGGTAATATATACTACATTATAGTTATATGTTATCCTATTATGGTCAAATTTGAAATGTTACTCCGATATGGACGAATATGACGCTCTTAGGACTATTGTTTTCCATTATGGGCAATCGTATTCGATAAAGACAATACTGCTCCTTTATGGATGAAATTACTTAATTAAGGACATAATTACTTAATTATGGTTTTTATATTCCTTTATTATGGTTCAATGATGGTCAAAGTTGCAATATTACTTTGTTATGAAATAATAAACCTTATTAGGGATAATGTTACTTGAATTGGACAATAATATTGCTCACCAAGGAAATAATATTATTTAAATTGCTCATTAAGGACGATGTTATATTTTTTGGTGATTATGTTATGTATTTACATAGAAAATTTTCAACGTTAGTGAAATAATTTGAAGAGAATGCTGACTTTTTGTTCCAACTTGCATAATTAAGTATAGCATTAGAATTGATTTAATATATATGAAGTTTAAAGGTCATATTTGATTTTTTATCCCACCATATCGGTTGCCGGTTCCACCATATTTATATGGTAACGAACAGTGTCATATACGTAACAACGCAATATGTATATATCATGTACAAATAGGTTCCACTGTTTTATACATTACTAAATATTACAATTTGAACATATAACAATAAGGAAATATTTGCAAAATTCTCCTACAAATTACAATTTGAAGTTTTGGTGGAACAACCCTACCGCATATTTTTTTTTCATGGCAGTAATACTTTTTTCCACAATATTCACTGGTAGCCCACCAGATTTATTTTCAATCCATCTCAAAGCGAACATCTCGCAATCCCCACTGCATGAAAACCACATATTCATTATGTGGTTTAAAAAGTTTAACAGACATACGATGTTATACACTAACATATCCAATTGTATTAACGATTTTACATAACAAAATAGGTCTAACGTACCTCACTGATTGCTGAGCAAATGTGTCATCCATCCTTCTAATCGTATACGGTTCTAAACAGTCATTGATTTCTGGTCAGTGGTGGTAAATTTGAAAAACATGCAATATTTTAAGCACCAAATGGCATATGCATGTGGCATTTTCCTCCTGGAAATGAGATGTTGTCTTCTTGACAGATGGATCATACAGGTCTACATGCTTCTTAATAATGTCAACGTGTGCAACGAGCCAGTGTTTGTTGCCATTATTAACAGGCATGAGCAACTAGGATTTGGATGTAAATGTTAGTAAACACAATGTGCATGTCACATATTTTGAGTATATACGACTGTTATATGGTATAAATTAATGAAATAATTAAAATAACTTACATAGTCACATGTCCACCACGGTCGACCATATATAGGATATTCACCCTTGAATGCCTGAGAAAATATAGTGGCTACCTTAATTTCCAATAGTGAATCTATGTGATCTTTGTGGCGTATAAACATAGCTTGCTAGAAATATAAAAAAAGAGAATGTTTATTGTACTAGACGAACCCCAACTTTTTTAATATGCATAAATGACGAAGGACATGGCATAACCCACCCACAACATGCAATCCAATATTGCACAACGCTATGAAAATGCCTCCGATGCCATGTACATCCTCTTTCTGATGTGGATTAGGCATGTGTCAATGTGCTGCATGTTCAAAATTATTAACTTATATGTAATGAATTTAAATTAAACACTTCTATATATGATTAATAGTGGCAAAAACTCAAGTGAGGTTGAAGCGAACCTCCAGGCCGTAAGATACCATCAAAGAAGGTCCTTGGGACCTTACCATATTCTATATCAGATGTAGTCGTCGGCTTGCTCATCAAGTACCAATCACGGAAGGCAACAAGCTCCTCATCTGTAGGCTTTGACATCAGATTCAATTTCGTACTTGATTTTCGATGTGCCCTTGGATCGATCCATGAACTCTTCATAACGTCAGATGGTTTGTATTGGTGTCCTGTTCGACTGACGGGCCCTAGAATCTGTCCTAGGTCCTCGATGTCATGGGTTGCCCAAATCTGAAATGGCATGCATTCTTCCTGCTTATGCATATCAATTGCACTGTTATCAGTTAATGTCGTCCAATCGCGATCATCGTCAATATGTATATGCAATTCAATACCAATTGGCGTAGTCACTGTGGTCGGTGTCGACATATCACGATCCTCGATCATATCACCCCCTTGTGACTGAAACACTAATGAAGGTTGATTGACAGGCAGCAGAGTCACATTTTGGCACGAGCGATCATCATTAATGGTAGCAAGTAAATCTCGAGGCACAACATCGTCTGCTGGATCATGCTGATAATGTTCCACACCCTGACATGTATCATGCGCTGGTGGTGGTGTCGAATCATGAGGCGATACTGTATCCTGTGGCAATTCCTATGACACATACAATATACGTAAATGTCAATGACTATTGGTTAATACTCGAATTGTAAATGTTAATTTAAAAGTACCTGACCGGTAAGTTTTTCAAGTTTAGCATTAAGCTTGCTATTGAAGTCATTCATCTAACACTGTATTGCCTCAATGCGGCTACCGAATACATCTTGACACTGCTTAATTGCTGCTTGGTGGCGGCCAATTCGATCAACATTTTGATCCACCCTATCAAGGCGTTCAAGGATTGTTTCCATCTACCACATAATCCTACAAAAATTAAGTTGGCAAAAACCCTTCAGCTGCAATAAATCACAAAAAATAAGTTTTGGGTTCCAGTTTTGGGTTGTGGAAGACTTACGATGTTGTCACTTCGGACGTCAGCCGATGGGCGTGGTTGCGCACTGTCCACACGCCCGGAAGGTGCAGCTACATTCTCCAGTTCTGTGTCCTCATATTCTTCCACAATCGGTGGAGATCGGCATTTACATTTGCGATGACCGTTAGCAAAAATGGTCATATATGCCTGGCATAGTTCGTCCTCCCTTGGACATAATGTCCAATGCACTTCAAGCTGCGACAAAAACCATTTATAATTGTTAATGGTCAGTTTGACGTACGAAACCAAAATACATGGCGAGTATATTAATGAACCTTACATTTTTCTTATCAAATATGGCATATTTGAGGCCTTCGTACGTCGGGTGGGTCGTTGCCTTCCACCCCAAAACACGAGGCACCGCTTGGGAAATTCTAGTTGCAATACTGATGCGTGTCGTAAACACCAAAATTATAATACTGAATTTACCAGAACTATAGTAGTGGCAAGTCCAGGTCGAATCCACAGGGACTGTGTTGAATTCCAATTTAAATTCTATCCTAGTAAAACTCTAAACTAAAAAGATAAAAATGGGGGGTTTTAGATTGCTTGCAAAATATTCTAAATTAAATCAAAACTAGTAAATACTGAAAAGAAATAAATAAGAGAAACTCTTGGGATCAGAATAATTCATAAGACTAGTAAACAATTAATCATAGACATAAAAATTCCAATTCTTCATTCAGTTTGGCATAAATAATTGGCACGGCCTAATTATTCTATACTTCTCACTAAAATAAACTAATCCAGATACGATCATGAATTAGTTATAATTCTGAAATTAAATCTAGAATCAACGTGACCTGAATTTATCTCAGAAAATAATCAAGAACAAGAGAAAAGCCAAATAAAGACAAACTCTACAAACGTTGCAAAGTTTTAATCTAATTTATATTTTTCATAGACAATTAACAGAAACTGGGATCATAACCATTAAAGTCTATTTGCTACTAATTATTAAAAACTCAATACGATTGAGAATTCAATTTAGCAATAATCCAATCTCACATAAAAATAACGGATCCAAATTATAATTATGAGAAATTGAAAATATAAACAATAAACACAGAAGAACATAAACTGAATGATTAAATTGGATTGAAATAAAAACAAGTCTCACAATTGCATAACTAGCTTAGAATTATTCTTACCCAATAAAAGAATGTTAGAAGCACAAACTTGAGAGAGAAACTCAATTCTAATGGTAAAATTCCTCTAAAAGTCGGCTCCCCCTTTTACAACACTGATAAAACATATTTATACTAAAATTTAGGGTTAAAACTGATAAAATCGCGTAAAAACGAACAAATTCGCGCTCACCCAGGCGGCTGTCCAGGCGCCTGGGCAATGCACCTGGGCTGCACTGCTTTGCTGCCAACGTCCAATTAATTACGGTTTTGCCACTGCTTCTTCATTTTTCATCTTTTTAAGCTCAAATCCACTTAAAACATAGAAAAATATAAATTAATCCATTTTAAGTGAATAAAACATGCTCAAATCAAGTATTAAAGTATATAAAATATATATAAATTGCATCCTATCAAATACCGTCATCCCCTAGCTTGGGGATACTCTCATAAGCCCATACCTACAACGATAAATAATCCGCAATCATATATACACCAAAGTTAGGTATATTGGTTAGTAGAAACCGGATCACAAAACATATTTTCATTATATATGTATATGTATATAAGCATATTAGGGCGTGCATCAACACGCTATTCATAGAATTGCACCTAAAATGCTAGAAGGAATCCTTTTACGTCATGGCTGCCAGAAGCATTTCGCACTTCGCCTGGACGTGGCCGGGTAAAGAACCCATTCAATGCTCTAACTGTCTCATTGTACAGAAATTTCCCCCAAGGATAGTTATTGAATTTATCTAAATCTTCTACAAGCGTCACAAATTTGATCATAATTAAAGTTTTCCGGGGCACGCCTAAAAGTCCCCAGTTCAACAAATATAGTAGCTCCATCTTCACAGCATCCATGGTTTCTGTACCAAACTGTGCAGCCTCAAAACATTTCTGCAACCTCTCGATCTTGATGGACCATGAGCTGTCTAAGTACTTCTCTCGTAATCGAAATGGGGTTGCGATGGTCTGTATTCCATCATTGTGGTCCACAATGTCGAGGCTGCACTGTAACCCAATGACTAATGCAAAATCTCTCTCTGCGAACTGCACACCGGTTCCACTTATGTTGAACTCCAGCACCTCATTGTCATCTGACTCAACCTTTCTCAACCCTAAGTGGCGTATCAATTGGCCTTGGTGCACGATCTTCTGTATATCAATGAAGTGGCCGAAACACATCTTCGCAAACTCCTGTAGCTGCACAACTGTGAGCTTGCTCTTTATCTTTTCAATCACCTGGAACGTTTGTGCGTATGATGACAAATTGAGTGCCCACACCTCTCCTTCATTGAAAATACGCTTCTGGACAAATGGACTATCCTGTTAACACAATCATAGTTTATGTTAAGCGTACCCAAACATAAAAACATATAAGGTCAATGCAAATAAAATGTTAATCTCAAACCACCCTTGACCCCAAATTGCAAATGGCATAAAACCATTTGTTGGAAAACATGGGCCTCGTGTTATAAGTCCAGATACCCTGTGTTAATCACAGGGTAAATATGTACCAAACTATTGCTATTTAAAACCCGCATTAACATCCGGGTCCTCGTGTTGTGAGTTTGGGACAAATGGTAGAGAAAAGCTTTAGTTCTAAAAACTAAACCCCGTGTTTTAAGACGGAGTGACCCGTATCATACGCGGGGTAAATATGTCAGTTGGAGGAGTAAATATTGATCCCGCTGTAACACCGGGGTCCCCGCGATTGTTTACGGGCCAAATGGCAGAGACCCAGCCGTCCATTTCAAGTCACACCCCGTGTATTCATATGGGTGACCAGTGTCATACACGGGGTAAACCCTTAATATATGCGAATACTTTCCTAAATTGAATCCTTAACTTTTAACTGAAGCATTTTAATGCCTAACTTTTACATTTTAAAAAAGATTAAAATTTGGATGAAACATTTACTACTTTAACAACCACAAACTAAGCAAATTTTATGTACAGTTCTCCATTTCATGCATCTTGTTCTCAGAAACCAATAAAATCCATGTCTAGAGGAATTTAGTTTTTAGGGTTAAGGATTGGTCAATGACCAATGTTACCTCGTCATGGGTTGAGATCGGTGGCCTGGAGTCTACGGTGGGCCCTATTGCTGTTCGTGGGGTCGACGTGCTTGGTTCTCCGACTTGGTCTCTGGCGGTGCTTGTTCTCTTTCACTTTTGAGATGGTTTCGGCAGTTTTGCTTTGACGGATGTTTGTTTAACTCTCCCTATTGTTGTACTAAATGAATGTGAATGGAAAATTGCCCTGTCGGAACGGTAGCACTCTGAATCAGTTGTTGCCGTGAACTGTTGTCGCTGTGTTTCTGCCTTAACTTCCCTTTGCTACCCCGTAGTCATGTAAGAGGGCCCCGTGAGCTTGCCTTGCCTCAAAGTCCCCAGTCCAAATAAAGTTACTTTTAAAATTTTTCTTTTTCGGCTGTTTGGTAAATATGTAACAGTTAATATGGTCGTCCAAACAAAGTTAAAAAAAACTAAACCCCGTATATAACTTGGGGTCCCTGCATTATATTTATGGGGAAAAAGGCAGAGAGACCAAAGGAACTATTGACATTAACCCCGTTTCTTATGCCGGGGTACCCCGTGAGTTAGACGGGGTATATTCCCAACAAATATGATATTAAACCACCCAGGGTCCCCGCATCTGATGGTACGGGGCACATGTTAGAGACACCAAAGGACCGCTTGACGTTAACCCCGTTTCTTATTTTGGGGTACCCCGTGAAATAAACGAGGATATTCTGAAAAAATGATACTAAACCCCGAATATAACCCGGGGTCCCCGCATATAATGGTATGGGGCACATGTTAGAGCCACCAAATGATAGCTTGTCGTCAACCCCGTTTCTTAATCCGGCGTACCCCGATGATTATACGGGGTGTGTATTATGCGACGTATGAACCATTTACTAAACAAATAGACGGGTTGATTATTTACCCCATTAATATAAGCGGGGTTCCCATTTACGTATACGGGGTGAATTCAATATATACCCAAAATATCAAATTGTGACTAATGTGACATAAATTGATGTCAACTTTTATTTTCATTTTAACAACTTAAACCCTAAAAAATAAGTGCAATTTTAACTATTGACGTTAGTGATGTTGGTAGTCCATACAGAAATGTAATAAATTCTTCTACATCATGTAATAAGTTTTGGGTTGGTGAATGACCAACCACAGTCATAAATGCCACAATGGTATCCTAAAATTCCAACCGGATCACAAACAACATCTCATTATTTCAAACCAACCAGTATTCCAGCAAGCTTTGCATTTCACCAAGTTTATGTTGCAGTGGATTTGCAATTTCAATGCCGTGAGGTGCGAACAACAAATATTTGATCCAACCGATTTACAGGTAAGGTAAACTTCGGCCTTATCTTACAATTTGAGTTCAAATCATTTATTTGAAAATTTGATCTAAATATGTTACTGTGGTGTTGTTAGGGACAAATGTTGTGGTGTTACTTTTTCGTCTCCAAATATATATTTTATACGTCGTTTGCCTGAATAATGTGTCATATTATTTGGCTATGCAAATTTAGTGGTATAGCACCCCAAATGTGTAGAAGACAGGGAAATTACAATACAGTTGAAACTTTTGTAGAAGATATAAATATAGTGGATGGTCGTAGGGTGGAAGTTAAAAAACATTTGACAACAAAGTATCAAAAGTATGGATTGTAATAATTCAGAGAGTATGAACATCGAAGATTTTGAAATGAAATTCAAAAATGGAAAAAATTATGTTTTTTGTGTACGGAAGACATGATAGGTGAAGAGTTTGAGTCTGTTGAAGCTGCAGCTGAGTTCTATTCAACGTATGCACAAATAATTGGATTCGGCGTGCGCAAGCATCATGTGAAAAATGATTGTAACGGAGACATTCAGAAACACATTTGGGTTTCTGAAAAGGAAGGATATAGAAGCCACGTGTGGCACGACAAAAAAGATAGGCAGAGGGAACCGAGGGCACTTACTCGAGTAGGATGTCCAACTTTGTTTGGTGTGATTAAAAATAGGGCAAAAGGAAATTGGATAGTGACAAAATTTGTACATGGTCATTCACATCCTTTGCTAAGTGGTATCCAAATACAGTTTCTTCGATCCAACCGATCAGTTAAAGATCCCTATCTGACAGAAGCTAGAGTCATTCACAATGTTGGTATTGGAACATCTAAAATATTGGAGTACATGGCGGACAAAGCTGGTGGATATGATCGAGTGGGGTTCACATTGAAAGATTTGCACAATAAATTTACGTCCGACCGCAATGATGGTGTACACGAAACGGATGCAAAAAGTTTGATCGCCCAAATCCTTATCTGAAATAAACTAGAGGCATGCACAATGTTGGTATTGGAACATCTAAAATATTGGAGTACATGGCGGACAAAGCTAATGGATACGATCGAGTGGGGTTCACATTGAAAGATTTGCACAATAAATTTACGTCCGACCGCAATGATGGTGTACACAAAACGGATGCAGAAAGTTTGATCGCCCACTTTCGTATTAAGAAGGAGATAGATCCAGATCTATTCTTTGAATATACAGTTGACTCGGATAATAGACTTACGAACATATTTTGGGTAGACTCAATATCTCAGTTTGATTACCAGTGTTTTGGGGATGTGATGGCATTTGATGCAACTTACAAAACGAACGCGTATGGCAAGCCATTGGTTATACTAGTGGATGTAAACCACCATAGCAGGACGTGCATTTTTGGAATGGCATTGCTAGTCGATGAATCAGTTGAAATGTATACATAGGTTCTGCATACTTTCCTTCACGCAATGTACAATAAGCATCCTAATTCAGTTGTTACTGATGGAGATAAGGCAATGAGAAAAGCAATTCAAGACGTTTTTCCGCACGCAAACCACCGACTGTGCACATGGTATATAGAGAGGAATGCTCAAGCAAACTTTCATGATCCAGACAAGGTGCGGGCATTCACTGATTGCATGATGAACGAGTAGTGTGTGGAGGAGTTCCAAAATCGATGGCCCCGCATGTTGGACAAATTTTCTTTGCATGGTAATGAATGGATAAAAAAGATCAATGAGACACGTGGATTGTGGGTTGAAGCTTTCATGAAGGGAAATTTTTTTGCTGGATTGCGTAGCACTTAGAGATGTGAGAGCATGAATTCCTGTATGAACAAATATGTGAAAGGCAGATTGAAGTTATATGAGTTCATAATGCAGATAAACAGGGCTATATCACGGATGCGGAACAAAGAGGTACATGAAGATTTTAAGAGTACATCTACAATTCCAGTCCCTATTACACACCTCAAGCAATATGAGAAACATGCAGGAGAAGTGTACACCAGGAAAATTTATAAGAAAATGTAGAAGCAGATACAGGATGAGACATTGTTGATTAAAAATGATTGCATCGGATACGGAGACAAGAGGTTGTACAGCTTGACCAATTTTAGAGAACCTCAGTCCAAATGGAGCGTGACGTACTACGTTAAACATAACCATATAGAATGTTCATGCAACTTGTTTGACAGTGTTGGCATTCCATGTAGTCATGCCTTGTACATCATGAAGCATGAGCATCTTGATAAAATTCTTAATTCATTGATTATACCTCGGTGGAGAAAGGACGCAAAGATCGATGGAACCAAAGAACATTGCGGGGTAGGTGAATTATCCAACGAGGCAGCAACGTCAATTCGTTATGCATCATTGGCTGTAATTAGTAACAAGATATGTTTGTATGGATCAAAAACTGAAGGAGGATACGAAGTGGCTAAAAGAGAAATGATTACTTTGTCAAGTCGATTGGAAGAAGCTGCGAGGGTTTTTGACGAAACAGAGTTGACAGTTGGGGATAGGAAAGGGAAACACAATGTCGTACAAGATCCACTTGTAGTGAAGACCAAAGGTGGAGCAGCTGCTAGGACGAAGGAGGCAAAAGAACGACAATGCAGTCAGTGCAAATTGGTTGGTCACACGAAGCGAACTTGTGTAAAAAAATTGACAGATGACAAAAGTGGATACTCTAACGCATCCAACAATGTTGGATTAAATGATACTGCATCTGAAATTGGTTGGGAATCGTCGAGGACAGTAGACTTGGTTGAGCATGAGTTAATGCACATTGGTGGGTGGGAGCATGTAGATTGTGACCAAATGTCCCAAACAACATTTCAAACCAACACAAGTATCAACAACACAACCAAAAATGATTCGTTGGGTCCATGGTGGCAAGGAGGTTATAGGTAACTTTGTTAACTTGGAATCAAATATACACTGGATTACAGATTCCAACCCTTTGCTACATGTAATGTGAACGCCAAATAAAGAGAGCAATGTTGAAACCGTATTAGCGACTTACGTTTTTAAAATCGCTTAATAATTGATGTTAAAAGATCCTGTTAGGGCACTTATTCGTCACAATTCAACTGTCACAGCATCCATGGATCGCATTTAGAGTGTATGACTTATCAAATAAGGAAATATTGTAGTGCAAGATCTGCCACATAACAGTTAACGGTTTGTGTCAATCATATAGAATTGCTGTTTAAGATAATATATACTTTTATGTACAGAAAGTATTGCTGTTTCTGAAATGGCATATTGTCTATGTCCAGAGGCCAATACCCACAAAAATACGCTTACACGTATCAAACACAAACTAAGCTAATGCTAAAGTCAACAGTTTTAACACAGGGACCCTAAACGACATAAAAGGATGTACAATCGCCAAGCAACCAAAAAACTATGCTTGTGCGTAAAAAAGCAAAAACCCCAAACGGTGGATTATCCCACACTCTATCTATTTTTCCTCTGTACTTTTGTCCATTTTGGCCTTCGAGCGGGAGATGGAGGTCTTCTTGCAATCTCCTTTGGGGCTTTGGCAGCAACCAACAAACACGCATTCGAATATGCAATTGATTTTTGATATAGTGTGCCCGCCTCGGTATTATGATCATCACAAACTAGCTCCAATGCAGTCGATGCTCTTTCCATTTGAGAGTCAAACTACACAATAACAAATAGAATGTCACAACTAAAGAATGATGATCGACAGTAATAGACGTATATAACAATCACAGTTCTTAGCTTACTTCGAGGTCTTGAGACTGCTGGATGTACTTGATTATGTAAAGCCCACAATCATGGCTATTTGGTTGTTCCGCCCGATTTTTTCGGTAATGAAGGACAAGAGATCTGAAGAAGTCCTTTCAATTGAAAAATTCTTGGATTTCATCACGAAAGATAAGATCCAACGAACTCAGCTGCAACACACTAAAGCTGGACAGCTCCCCGAGTTGGTGCTTGAATTTGATCAAAGGTTGATCGGCTCTTCAATTAGAGCTCAAATTTGAATAGAAGCCGAGAGGCTTCCAGAGATCTCGACCTTTGGGATTCACCTCGATCCAAGAGATAAGGTAAATTGTCATATTGATCTTTAGGGTTCACCTCGGTCCATGAAATTAGGTGGACTGCCATCTAAACCTTTGGGGCTCACCTCAATCCATGGGATAAAGTGAACTGCTATCTCAACCTTTGGAGCTCACTTCAGTCCATGCAATGAGGTGAATTACCATATTAAGCCATAACTAAAGAGCTGAAGTACTCCTAAAGTTGAGACTTAGTTTAGATTCAACCAATGGCTTAGCGCTCCAAAAGCTGAATACTTTTTGAGCTAGACTCATATTTGATCAGAAGTTTAGCGCTCCAAAAGCTTAGTGCTCCAAAAGCTGAACATTCCTTGAGTTGGGTTCAGATTTGACCAGATGCTGAACACTCAAGATGCTAAATGCCCCAGGAGTTGAAGGCTCTTTGAGTGAGGCTCAGGTTCGACTCCTGAGCAATGGATTTTTAGTTCTTTTAATCTTCTTGAAAATACTTTTCAGTGTTAAAATTATAATAGCAATGGATTTTTTTATGTGTTATTTTAACGAAAATTCAAAAAACAAAAGGTAAGTTAAAAATGATAAAGTATAAATTTTTTGAATTTTTGTGAATTTTGTAGTTTTAACAGTGATATTTTGTCTCGCTTTGTATTTTTTTTACTTTTTTTATTCTAACATTTTGTCTGTGACCAAAAAGAGCTATAGCTCATGATGTAGTTCAGTTTATGATTTCTTTTTGTTATTGTTATATTAAATTGCCTATTTGCTAATTTGCTTCATTTAATTTTGAATAAATAAATTATGTGATTTTGTAATTAGATGTTTATATTGACAATTAGTATATACTATATTTAAGAATTGAACCTAAACATGCGTGGACATTGGAGGTTTTATTTGTTTCTTTGTTTATTGTTTCATTCTGGTGAATTTTTCCTCAAGTAAAATGGGAAATTTTAATTTGACAGGTGTCGTGATGCTGAAACTTATATGCTAAGACAAAGACAGGTGGAGGCCTTGATGCTTCCATCAAGAATGAGCAATTGTTGAACCATAGTGCAGATAACGGTTTGAGAATTGCACTTAATTTTTGTGGTGTGCTTAATTGTATTATATTCTTTTAAAATAACCAATTGTGTTTTCATTTTTTTTTATAAATTAGTTCTTAGAGTAAAAAGCCTATGTAAAGCTGCAGGTCGAATATGTGAGAAATTAACTGTTAGATAGTGGTGGAGTTTGTCTTGTAACTGGGATCTAACAAGCTGTAAGAATTTTAGTTATATATATTCTTGCATCTTTCAGGGCCAAATGTATTAATTGATTTGATTTGAAAATTTAATTGATCTATTGAAGCTTTTTTCAACAAATTAACTCGTCAATTAATCACCATATTGTAATAATAAGCATCGGGTTTTTCCAATATTTTTGGCTGTGTTATGATATCAGAGAAAGTGAAGGCCAAACATCCAAATATTACATGCTGATTTGTTCCTTGTGATGATTGCTAGATAAACTCTCTTAATTTATATGTAACTAGCTTTAGAAGTTATAAAGTTTTGATTGACAAAATAAGATAGACAAATTGTTTTAGTAAATTGATATTGTTTAACAATTAAATAAGATCATGCCTAATGGATAGAAAGTGATGCTATATAAAATGAATTTTATAATATTGAATTTTATATTAACATTAACAATCAAACAATTTATATTGCAATTTTAAATGATACCTCTTGTAACCTAAAAATAATTATTTTTTTCTAGAAACTTAATTTTACAAAATGTTTTTTTTTTTTCGAAAACATAATTTTATAAATATAACTTACTCTATTATAATTTTCTATAGCAATTTATTCAAACTATAATTAATGCTTTTGATTCAAAATTTTAAAATATAAATATACAAAATTATTAAAAAATTCAAAATATGCATAAAAATTATATATAATTCATGTGTGCAAACATCTGTGCGTACAACGGATGCATAAAAATCTAGTATATATATATATATATATATATATAAATTTGGGGGCCTTGGTAATATGGGAGGGCTCTAGAGCACGGCCTTTGTGGCTTTACCCTAAAACCAGCAATGTTTCAAATTATATTTAAAAATTTAAACTATTTTATAAATATCTTTCCCAGCTAGTAAATTTCTTTTAAATGTGATTGAACAACACTAAAATATTATTATATAAAATAAAAAATATTTTAATTAAATTAATTAAAATACTTTCCTTCCAATCCCATGGAAAATACCCATCTTTATAAATTAAAGAAAAAAAAAATGGAATATCATCTTCATTTTTTCCTACCTCTTTTTACTAAACCCACGGCAAATAACCCACTTTCCAAATTTTAAATTATTTTCACAATATTAAAACAATAAGTTTCTAAATCATATTAGCCAATAATAACAAGTGATAAACACTACTAACTGGAATTTAAAGCTTAAAATCCACAAAAATTGAATTTGAGCCATTCTCACACATTTAATGGTATGGTTTGGAAGAAGGTTGAGTGGGTAGTTTTTTCGTGCCAAAATCCAGTCAATATGTGGCCGAATTTTTGAGTTTTCCTTTGAGATAATTTCAAAGGTTTTGAGTTACTTTCAGCTCAAACTAAGGTCACCAATCGATTCTATGGCTCAAAAACCTTGAAAAATATCAGTTTAAACAATTGAGTGGCAAATATTTTGAAGGAATTTGGTTGTTATTCAAGAGGCAGCAAGATTTTCTTTTTCCTTTTAAATGTCCATCTCCCTCAATTGCAGTTTGACCAAACGATCCTCTTTTAAAACCACGCATAACTCTCTTAATAAGGGCATGTTTGTCCTTTCTCTCACTATTAAAACTCTTTCTCAAGGATTGACTCCAATGAAACCCATGAGGGGTCTTGTCACAGGGGTAAAATCTGAAGTTCAATTTTTCGCATCTGTGCTGCCTAAGGCACTCAACCTTAGTCAGCCTTCAACACAAGATGGGGTTCTTTTGCACTAGAATCACCCAACTTACCGAATATACAACCTGCCTACTCTCACAGGTTATCAAACGCACATAAACACTCACTGTTTTCCTCCTAACAGCAAATCCATAAGAATGGATACACACACACAAATCCACACATGCATATGCCAAGGGTAATCACAAGCACACCATCATGTACGGGCTAATGCCCAACCTTTTCCATTAATTCAATAAACAAAGGAAATACAGCCTACAATATTATGCTTGGATCACCACATCCATTCTCATGGTCAGGTCTCAAGCTCTACAGCTATACATATTAAAACAGGGCAGTTGACACACTAATTGTCAGGACCCAACTACCCCAAGTTCTGCCTGCAGGATTTAATCATGCTGATTAAGTCCCTAAACAGTCAACATTCACCATAATTACTAATCTCACAACTAAAACTCCTAAATGCCAGAAAATTCAATAGAAATTTTGGCAAAGTTTCGTCTATTTTTGGAACATTCTCCAAATACATATAATTGCAAATCCTGCAAAAAAACACATTCTTATACATAATTCAATCTACCAGCACACATTTCCACACATAAACCACATCTTGGTAAATAATTTTAACAGTCAAATAAATATATATATTATATTTTTTGCAACTAGACTCAGTATAAAATCTGAGTTGCCTACATACCTTTATTAGTAGGGATCAAGCTACTTGTAGTTCTTAAAATAATTTTGCATTTAATAATGAGAATGCAAATATACAACTCAATTTATTCAGGACATAAGTCCAACACAGGTATAATCAATCATGCAGACTTAGCAATAAACCATCAATCCATCACAATATCTCATCATATAGAAATTATAACCAATTTCATATATTGCATAATCATTAGAATAATGAAACATTAATAATACTTTAATCACTTTTAGTTTCAACAAACTTTTCAAACCATATAAAAGAGTAATAGCTATGTATATAGAATATATCAGTGAAAAGCCACAGACGCATATATGAACTAATCATATCTACCGGGCGTGTAATAACCATATATGAAGGACATTGCAGTGAAAAGCCACAGATCATATATATATGAACACATCATATATATACCAAGCGGGTAAGCTAACCATAAATCCCTAATGAAAAGCCACAGATCATATATGTGAACAAATCATCATATACCGAGCGGGTAATAACATTTTCTGTGAAAAACCATTGTCCTTCCATATATTTAAAAACGTATATATATATATATATAATACCATAGATTGGCGGCATAATCCATCGCCCAAGCACAATAATCTGGCGGCATAAACCATCGCCGAATAACTTGGCGGCATAAAACATCGCCCAAGTTACAACCTCCCTACTTGGCAGCATACTCATCGCCCAAGTAGTCACCAACCTTGTTAAAACCGGCGGCATACCCTATCGCCCAGGTAGTACATAGTAACATACCACAGATATCATTCACAACATTTACTCTATGGATGTAAATCAAATAAAAGAATTAAATGCTCAATTCAATTCTCACATTCATGATAACCATTTATCATAACTCCAAGCTTCATAATTTCATATAAATTCCATTTGCAAAATCACCAAATGAAAGAAAAACAACCATATAATGCATTCCATACATTTCATAATGGTTCTCCTTAAATACGAAGTCCAATTACAATCACAATCAATGAGATGAAATCCACAAAGCAATTCGTTTTACCCAAGGTACATATCACAATCCAAGTTACCTCTAATCGGCAACCAATCACAATCTCAAGAGCAGATCACTTTCACAGAAATCCAAAATCGAATAATCCATAATTACAAACTCATAAACATGAATACCATGCCAAATATTCAATATCTAATCCCTCACATGCAACATAACTTTAAATGCACAATTAATCCATATCATTTCATCAACAAAACATAATCATTCCAATACCATCAATTCCATATTTATTCCAAATAAATATGGAATCCAATTACAATCACAATCTCATTTCCAAGCCAATTTTTTATTCTTGTATTCGTACGAATACAACTAATATATTCCCAACTTAGTATTATTCAAAACATCAAATGCTTACTTAACCTCAATAACTAGATATGAAAATATATATATCTATATATATAACACCCAAATATTTTTTTGCTTCAAAAACAAAAGCAAATATAAATTATATTTGAAATCTAATTTGCTTACCACAATTTACACACGCGCACACAAGGATATATATATATATAGTTATAGTTACTACGTTACTCATAAATCATTCAAATCCAAAACCAAGCTTAGTAATCTATTTCTTTCCTTAAATAGTATTACATAATCCCAAGAAAACAAGTATGGAAAGCAAATTGAAAGTTACTTTAGCCTTCTGCAATGTCTCTAAAATCCAACTAGAGTTACAAAACTCAATTCGTTGGTCGTATAGAACAATTTGCTTCTGATTAAGTGCAAACTCCATAAAGAGCAATATAATCCAACTAAAGATAGTTCTAAATAAAACAAAATCAACTCTCGACAAAAGCACCATTTTACCAAACCAAACATAGCAGCTTAAACGTTAATTAATTATATAATACAGCAATACAAACAACATCTCTTCAACATCGAAACCAAGCAAAATATCACTTTAAAACATCTCCTAAAAATCCCACAACCACATGTTATAATAAAATTACCAAACAAAGCCCCAATCCACAACCCAAACAGCAACATGCCTAGAAATAAACAAACAACATTACCCAACTACAAATGAACATAACTCTTTCAATTCTCAACCATAAAACAGCAGCTCTAGCTGCAATCACCAAACCACTAACTAAAACATCAACTTCAATTAATCTAAAACCAAGATAGGAATCAAGTCATGCTTCCATATACGCACCTCTAAACACACATATACAGACATTTATACATTCATATATAAATATATATATTCATGTTACATTCTTCATGGATAACTCAATTACATGAGGGTTTTAAATACACAAACCATGAATGCCCTAATTTTATGAAATTTAATATTGAAATTAGCTCCTAACAGTCATAGCACTTAATTGCTTCATAAATTATCATAAATGTTATGTAATGACATTCTATTTTTCACCAATAATCCAAATCTAGCTCAATTTAAGCAAAATTTCACATACTCATCAATAATATGCAAATTATATCTCAAAATAAAGCTTGAGGAATGGGTAAACAATGATCAACTTATCTTGTCCAATTGCCGCCGGTGATGGCCGAAAAATGGCCGGAAAAGTCGTGGCTTAAATTCCTCTTGGTTCCTTCGTATTTTTCGGGGATTCAGAGGGTTCCACAGCCAAAATTCGGCGCGGCAAGGAAGCAGGAGGCCTGAGCATTCTTTTCCGGGTGGTGGACGAACTCGCCGTCACCGGATGTGGTCAGATTTCCTGCGAGAAGCTTTGGCCGCGTGGGTACGGTATGGGCACGGATCTGGTCAGGGAAAAGAGGAGAGGGAAGAGAAGACTGAGGGCTTCCTTTTCCGGGTGTGATGCCAGCTCGTAGTCGCCTAAAAAAGGAGAAATTTCCGTTGGAAGGACCGGCGGAACAGTAACAAGAGAGGGAGTGAGCATTGGGCAGGGGAGGAGAATCGAAATTTTATTAAATGGACTTATTTAGTAAAAGACCAAAATGCCCTTGAATTTCATTTGGCCACAACTCTTAAACTGTAACTCGGAATCAAAAGTACTACTAGTCTACAAACTCGTATCGACGAGCTCTACGCTACGGTACTAAGTTCAAAGCTTAAACTTGTCTACAATAAAAGTCAACTCTGGTCCCACTTATGGTTAAACTTGACCAAATTTGAAATTTTTAATATTTTTGAAAAACGGGATGTTACACCAACTGCCTTGGGTTTGCTGGCACCAACCAGCCTAGGCCACATGGCTTTGCAGTGGACAACCACACACTGCTGGGTAATCTGCTGGCACTCTCTAGCAAGCCACATTTGTCTGGGCAGCCCCCATGTTGTCTGCATGCACGCCACCAAGGTTGCTAGGCAAGCCAGCTGCTGCCCAAAGTCTGCCAGCAACACAGCAACCGCCAGCCACACATGTGCGTGTGCCATGCCAGCCACACATGCCCATGTGCATGTCAATTCCCGCCAAGTCTGGGCACATACGCACATTTGCGCGCCACCTGATGCCCATCTATGCACATGCCCCGCACCTGCCTCGCACATGCCCTGCTCATGTGCGTTGTTGCCTGCACAGCCCTGCCCAGCGTGTGCCTGCATGCTGCCTATCTGCACGCCTATGTGTCTGGCTGCTTACATGCATGCTGCCTACCCGCTGTACAGCCCTGCATGCTGCATGGCTGCCTGTTTGCATGTATGTTGCCTCATGCCGCACACTGCCTGCCCACATTGCACGCTGACTTGCCCATGTTGCACGTTGCACTCGGCCATGCCACTTGCTGCACGCACACTTGCCTGCCTAAGGTACACTAGGCATCAGTCCATACTGTGCCACGGCCAGCCTTGCTGCCACACATATGTGCGCCTACCCACACACATATATCATCATGCTGCGCCACTCAATGCAGCCCCACTGCATGCTTGCATGCCTTGCTCAAACACACATGTATTACCTAGCTGCACGCCCAGCCCACTGTCTGGTCCATGCACAGCCCCTCGTCAAGCCCCATCCTTGCACATGCCTCACGCATAGCTCCTGCCTGCACGCACACACACGTCTGCCCATATGTCCGCTCAACATGTTACCTATTCGTAGCATCCACGCCCATGTTGCTGCCTGCTCACAGCACATGGCTGCACCATGGTTGCCACCTCCAGCCACGCTGCCCATCTCCTTAGGCGCGCTGGGCAAGCTACCTATGTCATGCCTTGCTGCACCCCACCAATGCAGCCACACGCCTTGCTTATATAGGAATGCACCCATCACAGGTACATCCCCCTCCTTGCCTCGGCATGGTGCAAGACAACCATGCCTTGGCCGAACCATGGGACTAAAGGTCTAACAGGTCTCCACCATGAAACCCAAATGCAACCGATTTTCATAAATTCGGGTCAAAATTTTTGAGAAAAAAAAATTTTAATTTGTACATTTATGAATTAACTCCCAATTTATTATAGATACCCGATTATACCCTCTAAATATTCGCCTAATCATCTGCCTTAATTTCAAAATCTAAAATTTCAGAAACCAAAAGTCCCGATCTTCTCCTCCCTCCGCCCTTCCCTGTTCTTCTTCCTCCCTCCGCATACGTGATGTTCTTCCCCGTTTCGAAAAGGTAACGTCGTCGTTTCTTCTCCCCGTCTAAGCACGACTTTGCTCCTAAAGGTTGTCGTTCCTCCGCCAGTCTCGAACAAATCGCAAGGTTGCTCCTAAAGTCCCATTTCGCTGAGGTAATTTCTCCTCCCTCCGCCCCTCCCCGTACTTCTTCCTCCCTTTGCATCCGTAATTTTTTGTTTTTTTTTTTCAGCGATTCCTTCAAAATTAGAACCCATGGAGTTTTTGAGATTTTTAATACCCAAAAGTCTTTTGTAAGTTAAAGAATATTGGCTTGCTCAGGTATATTTTTCTTATTTTGAAAATTAATTAGTGGCTAAAAATCGCTTTCTGGTGTTGATTTTTATCGATTAAGGTTTGTTTTTGTTTTTGTATTTTTCACTATTAACCTGTTGATTTTTATCGTTTTGTGGTATGAACTCAAGAAGGGAATCAAAATGGAGAGATCATAGATGATGATGAATCTCCAGAAATCTCTAAATGGGAATCAGTAATTTGGCTTTCAATTATGACTGCTTGGATCTCTATCCTATCCGAATATTTAGTCAACACTATAGAGGTATTATCTTATTCCTGATTTCTTTTAGTTGGTTGATTCAGTGACTCCTTGAAATCTTTGTAATAAAGCAGGACTAGCTAATTGTTATAAATTTTGTCCTCAGTTTCTTCCTCATATTGATTTCATTTTAGCAAAAATGAGATGTTTCTAATCTCACTTCATTTTGAGTCATGTTTGGAGCATTGTGGCTTTTGAGCCTGGAATAGGAGCACGTGTCTGTCAGGTTTAGCTAGTCTGAGACCTACTGGTCCAATCCTTATGAACACAAATCCTAGAGAAAAACTAAAACGAGGAAGTGAGTTGGGATTTTTGAGAATCTGTTCAATTGGTCAAGTACCATCCTTGTTGCATCTTTTTCTTGCCTCATATTTATGCTCTGCTTTTTTTCTTTGTTTCCTGTAAATGTGAGCAATGGGGTTGTTGTACTATTGTACTCCATATTTTAATTGATTATATTCTAGAGTTTAAATAGAATGGTAATTTCTTTGAAATTGTAATTGGATGGAAATAATTTCTTCTAGTGGTTGATTTTAAGGAGCATCTGTTGCATGGAAAATTCTTGTTGCATTTATCAGTGTTATTCTGGTTCCCATTGTGGGTAATGATGCAGAGCATGCAAGTGCTGTTATGTATGCGATGAAGGACAAGCTTGTAAGTCCGAAGCTTTATGGATTTTTTTTCATTAAATTCTTATACTATGAATTGTACAGAAGTAAAAGTTTCTCTGCAGGACTTGGGAGTGGCAATAGGGTCATCGACACATATAATTTTTGAGTTTAATTTTTGTTTATGTTTATGTTCTTGTAATTTTCGAGTTTAATTTCTTTAATTATTCCATTTTAATTACTGCAGTTTAATTTTTGTTTATATTTTTGTAATTTTCGAAGGGGAGAATGAATGTTTGTAATATGTTTTTAATTAATTTTTTTTTTAATTTTTGTTAGACTAGAAAACAAGGTAGCAATTGCAATTGCATAATAGAAACAAACAGTTATTTTGATGAATGTTTGTTATATTTTTATGCAATTGCAATTGCATAAACTCGATGCCTTTTTAATGTGATATTTTGACTTGCTTTTATGGTTATTTTTGTTTTCAATTTTCTTATTCATGAGCCAGATTGATCTAAGGAAAGAATCAATAGTACAGTTTGTTGCTCCTTCCTCAGATCATGTCATTACATTTGGTCCATTTGCTTCTCCGAGTGCTGTTTTGATATCTTTATCACATGTGATTCGTAATTGCCCAAATTACTATTGCTGTTGTTACTTTTATTCTTTGGCAATTGATACAGACCATCTTTTCGTAAGCTTATAACCATTATTGCTTCTGTTATTAATTTCATTTACTCTGTAAAATTGCTGGCCTTTTAAACTGGAACTGTGTTTATTCCCTCAAAGTGGTCATTAGGCTATCAACAATGCCGTTGGAGCTGTGACTCTAACAAAAGAGTCCGCGAGCTATGACTCTTAAAATTATGTATTCCAACCACTCTTTATAATGCATTTAGAATTGTAATGATCTTCTACATGTTTATTAGAATCAAATTTTTAAAGCTACTGCATTGAAAATGTATAGTGAAGCTGCTGCATTGAAAGTAGGCCTGGCAACGTGTCGTGTTGTGTCGTATTCGTATCGTGTCAAATTTTGTTCACCCGAATCTAACCCGTTAAGTTTTCGTGTTGAATCGTGTTCGTGTCGTATCGTTTCGTGTTCGTGTCTTGTTTTATTCGTGTTTACTAGACATGTACGTGAATGTTTTATTTTTTTATTTAAATTAATATATATTGTCAAATGATAAATCATTATCAATTCATGTCTATTAAGCCTAAATACATATTCAAATAATGTGTTAAACATTTAAAAAATATATATATTAACATACTAAAATTCAACATAAATAATAACTGTGAATTTAAAATATGTAAAATATTACGAATTAAAGATATATTAAATATTTATCGTGATTAAAAAATAAAATATGCATTTCAATTATAAATTTAAAAATATTCAAAATATTATAAAACAAACTAAAATTAATTTAAAAATATTCAAAATATTATTAACCAAACTGAAATTGTACATCCAATATAAGTAATAAAAAAGATAGAATTTAAAACAAATTATTAATATATAAATAGATATAAATATTTTAATTTTCCAATGAAATAAAATATGAATTTTATAGTTTTCTAAAACTAAAAAAAAAAGTAATGTAAAAAGTTAACTATAATGAAATAATGAAATTAATATTTTTCTTATCGTGTCTTATCGTGACCCATCGTGTTAACGTGTTTCAACCTGTTTTCTTATCGTGTCTTGTCGTGTGACACTGATATCAACCCGATCCGATATCGCCGACCCAAACCAGCAAATTATCGTGTCGTTTCGTGTCTTGTTATCGTATCGTGTAATATTTTGCCAGGTCTAATTGAAAGTATATCCAAAGTGTGAAACTGTTCCATGCGACCAATTTGAAGCTGCATTCAAGGTTTTGGAAAATAGCTAGATCGGGAAGCTAATGGATGAAGCCGTCGAGACTCGGAGCACTGAGTTGGAAGCCGTTGAAATCAATGGAACTTACCTAAAACCTTCTAGATTCGATTTGTATTTTGGATGAATTTTCAAACTTATTAATTATTTTTTGTTTGTTTTTTGTTTTGTTTTTTATGTAATGCTTTTATATATAAATGGATGGGGAAAAATAAATGGTCTTGAGAATTAATTCCGTGTATGTGGTTAGGCAGTGGATGAGAGACATTTGGTTGTGAATTTTACATCTTAGGTAATGTATATAATTTAATACATTTATAATTAACTCTGCATTTTTTGTAGTAGATATAGTAGAAAAATAATATATTTTCTAATTATAATTAATTAGCATAAATTACTTGTGTGTTTCTATATTATTTACTTGTGTTGTAAATAGATTAACACTTTAAAATATCATATTTTATTGGGATCCTATATAGGTTGATTCATATAGTATGTTACTTATATATTTTAAGCACTTTTCAAAATTTAAACCATAGAGCCAATCAGAAACATATATTAACAAATTTTTAAAATAAATATAAAATTATATAATTTAATATATTTATAATTAACTCTACATTTTTTGTAGTAGATATAGTAGAAAAATAATATATGTGATAAATATAATTGATTAGCATAAACTACTTGTGTGTTTCTATAAGATGTAATTTTGTCCTACAGTATAATGTTTTCCAAAATACATAACTTTGTTTCATACTTAAAAATTTTGGTCCATATTCGGTAATTTTGTTTTACTGTGTAATTTTTTTCAAAATACGTAATTTTGTTCCATATATATTCGAGAACATGTACAAGTCTTATTTGTCGTTGGAAGAAGCTGAGAGGGAGTATGTCAAATACGTGCAACAATGTGATTCAACAAAAGATAACACGGCAACTGAAGTATGGCATGATGATTTTGAGTTTCCCCATGAAACATTGTATATATGGAAGATTTTTGGTATTTATTGCACAATAGTAGCAATAATAATTGGTATAATGTGCATCAATGGATGACTTTTGTAAAGGCAAAAATGTTATGTATTATCAGTCCCATAAGTTGCATTTTCTTAGTACTGAAATGAATATTACATTACCGTGTGTTATGGAACAACATTTAAAAAAATTTCCATGCTGTGGCAATTTATAGAGATAAATGGGTGGACTTCATACATAGGATATCAAGTGTATTTGGAAATTAATTTTTGCTTATTTCTTTATATATTGCTAAAGGAAATTTGCAACTTCAAGCAAGATATTCCATGATTGGTGGTGGTGTAGAGTGCTAGGATCAAAGCATAATATAGTAAGAGAAAGATATAACAATTCATGCAAAACATGTCAATTTTTGGTATTTGTTGGAAGAAACTGAGATGGAGTACGTCAAATACGTGCAACAACATGATTCGACAGATGATAAATCCAAACCTGAAATATGGCATGATGATTTTGAGTTATCCCACAAAACATTGTTTAAATGGAAGATTTTTGGTATTTGTTGCACAATTGTAGCAATGGTAATAGGTATAATGTGCATTAATGGATGAAATTTGTAAATGCAAAAATGTTATGTAATATCAGTCCCAAAATACTATTTTTTAGTATTGAAATGAACATTACATTATTGTGTGTTATGGAATAACATTACTTTCTAAAACAAAATATACCAAAATGGGACCAAGTGCCTGCTATGGCGCCTGGCTTAGGGCTCGGCGGCCTCTGCCCCCATGGGCCAAATCATAATAAATAAATAAAAAAGAAATTCAAAATCCGGACCAAGCACCTACCATGGCGCCTGGCTTTGGGCTTGGAGGCCTCTGCCCCCCGGGGGCCAAATCAGAAATAAAGAAAAAAATAAAAACTGGACCAGGCGCTGGCTTAAGGCTTAAAGGCCTCTAGCTCCATGGGCCAAATTAGGAAAAAAAAAATTAAAAAAAAGAAGAAGAAACAATTAACTTGGATGTGGGCGGACTAGGCGCTTGACATGGCGCATGGCTTATCGCCAGGGGGGCTCTGCCCCCTATGCGTAGGAAAAAAATAAAAAATAAAAATTTCGGATAGTTTTTTTACTACCCAAACCTGTTTACCCAAAAAAAAAAATTAAAGAATTTCAATAAAGTATATTGCCACATTATATGCCACATCGTTTGGTATATTAATTTATTCAATATTTAATATAATTTATTTACAATTTAGAGTTATAATTAAGTGCAATTACAAATTTTTGTTGACATTAAGTTCAAAATTATATAATTTAAACAAATTATTTTTTGATATTTTATCAATGATTATTAATTGTACTATTTTTACTATTCAACTAATTTAATATTTATGACTTATTATTGATCAAATTTTTTTAAATAAATATATAATGTTATAATTATTAATATTTTATATTAACTCTACATTTAATACATTTGAAAGCTTTAAAAATTGACTTTCTTTGTATATGTTATTGGTTCATGTTCAGTAATTTTGTCTTACTGTGTAATGATTATAGTTACTAATATTTTTCCATTTTATATAATATATGTCCAAAATACGTAATTTCGTTCCATATCATGTAATATTGGTCCATATTTTGTAATTTTTATACGGTGTAAGTTCTTTCCAAAATGCATAATTGTGTTCCATATCATGTAATTTTGTTTCCATATGATGTAATTTTTCCATACGGTATAATTTTTTTTTCCAAAATATGTAACTTTGTTCCATATTATGTAATTGTTTTCCATATGATGTAATTTTTTCATACGGTATAATTTTTTTTCCAAAATACGTAACTATGTTCCATATCATGTAATCGTTTTCCATATGATGTAATTTTTTCATACAGCGTAACTTTTTTTCAAAATACGTAACTTTGTTCTATATCATGTAATTTTTTTCCATATGATGTAATTTTAAAATGTATACGTGGCATCTTTCTGTTCATACAATATTTTCCGGCCCAAAATAACATTTTCTTCCCATTTTTCCCCTTTTACAACCGGCTGTGCCTCCTTTTTTTTTTTTTTTTTTTTTCAAAATCAATTTTGCCACATGTCATTCAATAAAAGGGTTTCTAAAAAGTTTCACTTAAAAGGGTTTCAATTAAGTTTTTTCCCTTTCTCAATATAGGAAAAAGTAGTATTTTATTTATTTATTTTGTTTTAAAAACGTTAATTGTATTAAACACAGACAGGAATTACATCAACCTGAAAAAAAAAAAAAAAAAAAGACTCTCTTCCATCCAGGACTTAAAGCCATCCACACAGAGACCATAACGGGCAATTGCATGAGCAACCCAATTAGCGTCTTTAGGGGCAAACTTACAAGAAAATCCAAAATTACAATTCATTACAGAGACAATATCCTCTAATAAAAGCATATTCAAACCAAAGTAGTCATTGCTAGAGACCTCAGCCCCAAAAGAACCAGTTTGAATACCAAAAGAGATACCCTCTTTAATTGCCAAAAGCTTGGTTGAGATAGGAGGAAATGCAGCCTTAAAATTTCTTGTAAGAGCTTGAAACTGGAGGCACCCATCGAGCATCAGACTTAGTCCGACTTCTAGATTCCAACCGAAGCAAACTTGAATGGTATTCCAAATGTAAGTTTGATGCCAAATGAAGAATACAGTCATTAGATCTCGCCGGAGACCCATGTACCATATTATTCCTTCTATACCAAATGGCCCAACAAATAAAAGCAACCTTTTTCTTGTTCAAAGCTAGAAAGAGAAGTGAAAGTCATTTGACAAAGGTCAATAAAAGTGTTCGACTGGTGAGGCTTCAAAACCAAGTAGAAGTCAAGCTTTTTCCAAATAGGTTTCGCATTAGAACACCACCATAAAGCATGAATAGTGGTCTCCTTACCTAAATTACAATAACAACAAGTCCTCTTCTCCACAATCTTCTTGGGAAAAAGCTTATGAATGCATGGGAGAATCGAAACACAAGCAAGCCATAATAAAAGCTTAACCTTATAAGGGATATGCAATTTCCATATATTGTTTCACCAAGTTTGAGTATGAGAATCATTAGGACTAGAAAACGTCGAACCAGACCCCAAATGTCACGCCCCTAATTAAAGTGGCAAGCTACCAGATACACCAAGCTTGATACTAATTAGGATAATCTCAGCTTCATCTGGAGTAAAATGTTGTCTGATTAGAGGTTCATTCCAAGCACCAAAATCATATAATAACATGCCTATTGCAGATTCCAAATCCATGGACACTGGAAAAAGAACACAAAGAGGTCCCTGCTTCGACAACCAACTATCAAAATATACTTTCATTCCTTGACCATTCCCAACCCGCCAGATACACCTATTAATTAAAATGGTCTGACCCTATAGCAAACTACGCCATAGGCGCTTTTCTTAGCAAGAAGAGCACGGTTAAAATCCTCAAGAGATCGAAAATCCAATCCCTCAACAGCTTTAGATTGACAAAAAAGAATCCCAATTTTTCCAGTGGATACCAGTATGTCCATCAACATTCCCGCACCAAAACTTTGCCATCAACCTATGCATATCTCTGCTAACTCGTTTAGGCAAACGAAAGCACCCCATGGTATATATACATTGGTATAGACTGAACTGCAACTTTAAAAAGGATTTCTTTTCCCGCTTGAGAAACAAGTTTACTTTTCCAACGCTTAACTTTGCTCCACATTCTGTCTTTAAGAGTTTGAAAATGCTTAACTTGTTTTTTTCCAATCAAAATAGACAAACCCAAGTACTCATCCAAGAAATTGTCACCTTGGATATGAAAGGTATTTTGAGTTGGAGTCTACAAAGCCTAGATGTATTAGGACTAAACGAAGCAAGATACGTCTAAAGGTTAACTTGTTGGCCAGAAGCATCTTCATATTTGGACAAAATGTGCAAAAGAGTAATGCAAATCCTCATATTAGATTTTGCAAACGAGATACTATCATCTGCGAAAAATAAATATGACACCTTGGGACACAGAAATTTTTTGTAGTGAGTTTCTTTGTTAACGAAACCCCTCAAAAATATTATTTAGTATGAATCAAACATTATATACTATAGGCCAAATATTACTTGTTATAACAATATTACTTATTATGGAAAAATATTTCTCGTTATAGATTAATGTTATTTGTTATGGACAAATATTACTCATTATGAAAAAATATTATTTATTATAGACAAATGTTACTTATTATAACCTTCCGCATTAAGCAAGAAAATATAAAAGAATAATGGATCCTCTTGTCGCAGCCCTTTACTAGGAATTATCCTTCCAACCAAGTAGCTATTAGCATAATAGAGTATGATATAAAAGTTATTAAGTTGAGTGTATTCAACTAGAACTTTAAAAGATTTTTACAAACTTTTTTAATTCACATACTTTTATAGACTTTAATAAATTTTTATAGATTTTTGTAGAGTTTATAAAAGTATATTTGACTTTAAATGACTTTTATAAATTTTTTTTAAATGACTTTTATAGATTTTGAACAATTTT